>CAKNYM010048499.1:33363-78832 GCA_932195095.1 Andricus curvator
AGAAAAAATCGGCCCGATAAGTGGGCACATTCTCATCAAAACTTTGCGTATTTACTTTACTTTTCATCTCGGTTGTGTTTTCTCACAATATTTCATTGTTTTTATGTGCTCAATACTATTTCTAACGAATAAAATAATAAAATAAACATCATTAATGCTCACGGTACTTGAAAATTTGTATTTTTACATTCTCATCCAGAGAAGGTATTGAATTTGTGTAAATTTTGACCCCCCCGGTTTTTGTCAAATATCCACATTTTGAGACCCCCTGAACCCAAAAAACAGGTTTTTACGAATGTGTCTGTATGTATGCATGTATGTATGTTTGGATGTATGAATTTATGTATGTATGTATGTCTGCCTGTCAGCACGATACTTTCGACAGAATTGACCGATTAGATTGCCCTTTGGTATACTTTTTAAGGGTGACGGACAACTGTGCACGGAGCAACTATGCACGAGACAAATCTCCCAAATGTGCACGTCCAAATTTAGACGTGCACAGATGGTACCCTACC
The DNA here is from genome assembly GCA_932195095.1 of Andricus curvator. Taxonomy (NCBI): domain Eukaryota; kingdom Metazoa; phylum Arthropoda; class Insecta; order Hymenoptera; family Cynipidae; genus Andricus; species Andricus curvator. The sequence goes on from CAKNYM010048499.1 coordinate 33,882, forward strand.
AACAGTTCACATGTACAGATGGGAGACTCCCAACTGAGCACGTCTCAATTAATACGATTGTATTTTTCACTTGCAAGTCCACGTGCACAGATGGGAGACTCCCAATTGTGCACGTGCAAAGATGGGATACTCCCAACTTTACACGTGCACAGATGGGATACTCCCAACTGTACACATGCACAGATGGTACCCTTCCAACTGGGCACGTCTCAATTGATACGATCATTTGGCACCCAAAGGTGCACTTGCACATATGGTAACCTCCCATCTGTGCACGTCCTAATTACTGCAAACAGATTTTCAACTTGAAAATCCACATGCAGACGTGGTACCTTCCCAACTGTACAAATCCCAATTATTACGATTAGATTTTCGATTTGAAAGTCCACGTGCACGATGGTAACCTCCCAACCGTGCACGTGTCGATTAATACAATCATCCTTTACTTATAAGTCCACGTGGACAACTGTGTACGTCTCAATTACTGTGATCAGATTTTAAACTTGAAAGTCATCATGCACAGATAGTACCTTCTTAACCTTGCACGTCTGGATTGATACAATCCTTTTTCTCCTAAAAGTATTCGTGCACGGATGGGAACCTCCAAACTGTGCACGTCTCAATAACTGCAATCAGAATTTCAACTTAAAATTCCACATGCGCAGATGGTACCATCCCAACTGTGCACGTCTCGATTGATACAAACATTTCTCGCATAAAATTCCACGTGCACATATGGTACCCTCCCAACTGTTCAAATCCTAATTATTACGATTAGATTTTTAACTCGAAAGTCCACATGCACAGATGGTATCGTCCCAACCGTGCACGTCTCGATTAATACAATCATCCCTTACCTACTAGTCCACGTGCACAGATGATACCCTACATACTGTGTACGTGTCAATTACTGCGATCAGATTTTTAACTTGAAAGTCCACATGCACAGATGGTACCGTCCCAACTGTGCACGTCTCGATTGATACAATAATTTTTCGCATAAAAGTCCACGTGCAGATATGGCACCCTTCCAACTGTGCAAATCCTAAGAATTATGATTGAAATTTTCATTTGAAAGTCCATGTACACGATAGTATCCTTCTAACCGTGCACGTCTCGATTAATACAATCATCCTTTACCTATAAGTACACGCGCACAGATGATACCCTTCCAACTGTGTAGGTCTCAATTACTGCGATCAGATTTTAAAACTTGAAAGTGCACGTGCACAGATGGTATCTTCCGAACTGTGCACGTCTTGATTGATGAAATCCTTGTTCACCTAAAAGTATACGTGCACAAATGGTAACCTTCAAACTGTGCAAGTCTCAATTACTGCAATCAAATTTTCAACTTAAAATACCACATGCACAGATTTTACGTTCGAAACTGTGCCCCTTTCTATTTATACAATCATTTTTCACTCAAAACTCCACGCGCACAGATGTTACGCTCCCAGCTGTGCACATATCGATTAATGCAATCACTCTTTACCTATAAGTCCACGCGCACAGCAGGTACGCTCCTAACTGTACGCCTCAGTTACTGCGATCATATTTTCATCTTAAAAGTCCGCGTTCTAAAAGAAGTAATCTTTTTTTTTTACCAAACATGGATTTTGAACCAGTTCTAAATCGAAGTGGATATGAGTCAAAAGAACAATCTTCTACAGAAACATAAGTTAGTTCAAAGAAATCAGTTGAAGCCATTTTTCTTAAAGAACAACTATCTTTGAGATCATTAACAAAGTTAATTTTTCAACGAATTTTTTGTGGCTAAAAATTGTATCGTTTAGAAAAAGTCTGTCTTCTCAAGAATATGTTTTTCAAATACTTTTAATTTTCCACTTCAACGATTTTGCAAGAAAAATTGTATCGGAATTTTTTCATAACAATGCAAATTCATTGAACCATATGCTTCTCCGAAAACACGCCACCCTTATACTTAAGTAACAAATTTTTTTCTCGTACGCTGTTAGTCTGAAAGCGTGTGAGTAGGGGACATTTTTTAGGTTTCTCATGCAAAAAAATTGAGTCCCATGAACTTTGTACTCACCTCTTAACTGAAAGCGACAATCGAAGCAAACATGTTACAAATATTTCGATTTTCATTTTATTATTTTGTTTTAATTTATGTCGAAATTTTCGGCCAAGTGAAACTTCGATGTTGACATCAGAAGGACTACAGAAAAGAAAAAAAAAGACTACAGAAGGCGTAACATAGGAAAAAAGCTGATTTCACCCTTCGGAGACCTGCTGGCCTTAAAAAATTGACTTGCTTACACTTCCATTTTTTACAGAATTTTCTTACAACTAACCCTTAAAATTAACATCCTTCCACACCTTATATCTAACGCCGCTCGCTCTTATCGCATTGCCTTCCTCGCTTCGCCTCGCCTCGCTCGCATGTCCCTACTTTCTTGCTTGCCTCGCATTACCAAACTCTGCCTCCGCGACTAATACCTAATACTTATCTACTATTTACAATATTTACAATTACTTATATTTACTTCCTCCTCTATTTACAATCTTTCCTTCTCCATTCCTCTTCCTCCTTCCTTCTCTTCTTCTCCATCTTACCCAATACTCCCTTCACCCATGCTACTGCCCTTTTGTCCCCCCTTTCATGCATCAATACCTCCATGCTTATCCCACTCCTTTCCACCTCCACGCACTCCTCCAACCAGTGCTCCACTCTTGCCTCCCCCTTCCCACATAGTTCACACATCCTCTTTTCCCTAGCGAGCCAGAACCTATTGAAACCCTCCATGCAACCACATCTCATCCTCGCTATAAGCTCCTGACTTCCTTTCTCTCCTTTCTCACACAAATATTGCGCTCTCGCCTTTGGCATAATCCACACATAGTTCCCATTAAACCTTGTCTCTCTTATTCTCTCTTCCCCTGCTGTCTTCTCTCTCTCCATGCTGTTTTTCTTAACCAACTCATATACCTTCCTTCCTTCCTCATGCATCCTTCTCAATTTATCCATATGCAGTCCATTCGTTCTAAAATACCTTTCTCTTTCAACCTCCATCTTCCCTCCCCCTCTCCTGTTCTCCTTCTCCCACCAACACTCCCTAACCAGCTTACTTCCCCCCTCTTCCAAAAATTTCTCCTCATATTTACACGCTCGACTCCCCGCTAGAATCCCTACACTCGTTCTCCCCGTCTCCCTCCTGACAATATAATTAGGCGTGTTCCTTGCCAACCCCAGTGTCCACTTTACATACCTCTCCTGTATCCTATTTACCTCTTCGCTTTCCTTCCACCCCCACACCTCTACTCCATACAATAGCACACTCATCACTAGTGAGTCAAACAATTTCATTCTCCTTCCAAACTCATCTGCGAATAACTTCTTTCCCAACCCCCACACCTGCCTCATCACCACATTTGCCCTCCTCACTCTCTCTTTTATGTGACCATCCACTCCGCCATTCCTCCGAAACAAGAAGCCCAGGTACACAAACTCTTTCACCGCCTGCACCGCCTTTCCCTTCCACTTCCACTCCTCTTCCTTATCCCTTCCACCTCCTTTTCTGAAAACCATAACCTTGGACTTTTCCGCATTCAGTTCTAACCTGTTCTTATCCAGGTATCTTCTCAACCTCTTCATCATTTCCTTTAAGGCCTCCTCGCTTTTTGCCAACAACACTATGTCATCTGCATACGCTAGCGACCAAATTCTAACCCCTCCTATCCTGACTCCTCCTACCACTCCGGCCTCCAGCTTACTTTCCATATCCGCAATTAAAATCGCAAAAAGCGTCGGGCTAAGCGGACACCCTTGTCTTAACCCCCTATCCATCCAGAATCCCTCCGAAATCCCCTGTCCTCCTCTTACCTTATCTTTGGTTTCTTCATATATCTCCCTTACCCTCTCGATCAGGCCTCTCTCCACTCCCCTCTCCTGCATCGCCTCCCACAACCTCCCCCTATCCACCGACGGAAACGCGCCTTTTAGATCCACAAAAAACGCGTACACTCTCGATCCCTTCTTCGCTAATTCTCTATCCACCACGTGCTGCAGAACGTAGATATTGTCGATAGTACTCCTACCTGCCCTAAAGCCCGCCTGCGTCTCTGGCAATATTCCTTTCCCCTCGACATCCTTCCGCAGCCTCTCCGCTACTACCATCGCGTATACTTTATACGCCGTATTCATTAGCGTAATCCCCCTATAATTTTCCTGCCTATCCCTCTCTCCTTTCTTATACAGAGGCACTATTAATCCTTCTCTCCACCCTCGTGGGAATCCCTCGCCCCTCCATACTTTCTTCACTACCTCCTTCAGCCTCTCCCTAACCTTCTGTGTACTAAACAGCCATGCTTCGTTCTCTAGCCCATCCAGCCCTGCTGATTTTGACCTTTTTAACTTCCTTATCTGTTTCTCTATCTCCTCGTCATTCAACTCCTCCATCTCTGCCTCCCCCGTTCTTCTACTCCCATCATCTCTCTTCCTTGAATCTGAGCCCTGAAATGATTCTTTAAAAAACTCCCTCCACTCCTCACTCCCTATCTTGTCGCTTATCCCTACTCTACGCTTCCTAAACCTATTTATTATCTTCCAGACGTCCCCTTCTGTCTTAACATTTCCTAACTCCTCCTACATCTCTTTCTCCTTTTCCTGTTCTTTCTTCTTACACATCAATCTAAACCCCTTCCTCATTTCTACGTACTCCTCCCTTTTCGCAGTACCCTCTTTCCACTTCTTATACTTCCTCTTCACCTTTCTTTTCATCTTTTTACATTCCCTATCCCACCACGGCTTCACCATTCCTTTCTTCTTCTTTTTGAATACCTTCTTTTGCACGCACCCTTTCACTTTCTCTTTTAAATCCTCCCATATCTCTTCCACCGTCTCCCCTTCGAAGCGTACCTTCCCTAACTGCTCCTTATATTTCTCTATCGCCTCCCTCGTCCAGCTAACCCTCTCCCCCGTCGACACTTCTTCCCCACCTTGCCTTCCGCCGTTCTCACCCCTTATCCACGACCCTAATGGCTGATGATCTGATTCTACCCTCCCTTCTACTGCGAATCTCTCCATCTCCTCCCACCCTTGCATATTCATAACTACATAATCTATTACCGATACCCCCACCTTACCTACGTATGTGTATTCTCCCTCTTCGTCCCCAGTTGCCATACCATTTGCCACCGCCCAGCCTCTATCCTCCATCCAGTCCCTTAGAATCTCCCCCTCCTTATTTATTAACCTATCCTTTGAGTTCCTTTCGAAGCTCTCCCCTTCCCTGTAAAGGCCCCCTTCCCTCCCCATCCTCGCGTTAAAGTCCCCACCCAGTACCACCATACCCTCTTCTCTTTCACCTAACAGGTCTTCCACCCTTTCTTTAATTCTTTCCATCCCATCCTTATTGTACACTGTCACAAACTTACACATTACCCCTCCTATCTTTACTTTCCTCATTTGCACTCCCTCCCCCTCTACCTCTCCGTCAGCTTCTTCCTCTAATCCATCTCTAATCCCCGTTATAATTCCCCCACTAGCCCTTCCTTTCTTCTTCACTCTGACCGCCTCCTGGAGTCTCCACCTATACCCCCTTGGCAGCTTTGGCTCTATTCTATCCCATTCCTTTCTTTCCACCCACGTCTCTACCAGACCTACCACATCAAATTCCTGGATATACCTCCAGAACTCCTCATCCTTCTTCTTTACCCCTGCTACGTTCCAGTAAAGCACCTTCAAAACTCCTCTACCCTGCATTACCCCCGCCCCCCTACTTCCTACGAAACAAATTCCCCTGCACTTCCTTCAACACCTCTTTCTCCTGGTCCCACACCCACATTTTCTCGTCTATTTTTATTTTCCGATATCCTACCTTCGCCGATCTCCCTTCACTCCTCTCCCTCCTAGCCCTGTCGTACAGCATTCTCTGTACATCCCTTTCCTTTCTCGTCAAATCGTGATCGATGAAAACTTCCTTATCCTTTATCCTATTTTTATTTCTCATTACCCCCAATTTTTCTTCCCAGCTCTCCAACTCCACAACCGCCACTTCTTTCTCCTTTCTCCCCTCCAACTTAACTTTCCCTCTCCTGCCTTTATTCCACCCTATGCTCTGTAGCAGCGCTTCCACGCCCTCCCTTTCTTCCCCGCTCTTCATCTTCAACCCTCTTATCACAATATTATTTCTCCTGTCTGCCTTCTCCTTTCTCTCCATTCTCAACTCTATTGCCCTTATCCTTTCCCTATCCGCCCTCTCCTCCTTTTCATTCCTACGCTCTCCCACTTTCTCTTCTATCATATTCCCTACCCTCTCCCAAATACCTTTAATCTCGCCCCCGCTACCCCCGACTCTTATTTCCATTTCCGTCCTGCCCTCCACCTTCTCAAGCCTTTTTTCCGTCCTTTCTTTCCACGCCCCAATCTCCTCTTCCATCTGTTTTATTTTAACTTCTTTTTCTTTTCTTTCCCTCTCTAACCCATCTACTCTCTCTCTCAGCTCTTTCACCTCCTTTTCCCATTTCTCATCTCTGATTCGCAGGTCTTCCCTCATACCTTCCATCTGCTCCTTGGTCCCCCTTACGTCCTCCCTCAGCCCCCTGATCTCGCCTAACAACATCCCGAGAGCCTCCTTTTCCAACATCCCCTCCATTTTTTTGGGGGGTGACCTCGGTGTTATCCCGCTTTTTTTAAACGGGCTCTCGACCTCGCTTTTCTCCGGACCCTCTTGGCTGTCTCTCTTCCTTTTCAAGAGATCCTCCCCGTCACTTGCGCTTGACGCTCTCTCCCTTACCTTCTCGCTTCCTTCGTTGCCACCGTCCCGATTTCTCCCTCTCCCCGACGCACCGCTCGACACCGGGCGACGCGTTGTTGGCCGTCGTGGCTTGTGGAAAATTCCCTCCCCGTCGGTTTCACTACCAGCACTGCCAGTACTCTCGCTGCCCACCTCCCGCTCTACCGCCGGTAAATGGGATCTATCCATGCAGTACCTGCCGCAACCGACAGATGTCTCTGCAAAATGTTGGCGTCTTTCGCCGCCAAATTTTCCTTTTTTTCCCCCTTTTTTTTTTCAATTCCTCAGTCCCTGCAGACACCCCTTTCTCTCCCTTAGCATCCCCTAACTTTTCGAGAACCACCCTTGAACCCTCGAAAGCCCAGGACTCCTGACCACGAACTCCCCCGATTACTTGCCAACCTAACCTCACTTTCCCTATCCAGCTAGATACCACCTCCCACCCACGCTGAAACTCACTTTTTATCTCCCCAATTCACCCTACACAACCCTACTCACCTCCTCGGCTTCCACCCTCACACTCCACTCACACCTTCCACACAAATTCCGTAAAATTCTCTCTCCACCTGTCACTAAACACGTTCTCACTTCCGCCACCAACATGCAAGTCCGAAAGGTTGCGCAATGTGATTCATGCCTAATCCCGTTTTCACCGTAAATTCTAGGCGACCTTTTAGCGAGCTGAAGTTGTTAATTTTGTCCTACGCTGATTAACCAACATTTGAGTCAACATGACTCAGCTTAATCCTTTTCATGAACTATTAGATGGAAAGAGAGAGGGAGTGTGTGTGTCCCTTTTGTTGCACAATATGCTGGCATTATTTATTCTAAATTTTTTACTGTAATTGTTAAAATTAACTGAAGTACCATAAATAATGGCATTTATTAAATTAATAATTACTTTATGTCAACTATGATCTGTTCGAAAGCATTTTAGAAGATATTTCTTCCTATCTTCATTTAAAGTCGGATTCCTTATTGTATAGGATTTTAATTTTGAACCGAAAGATCGTTTCAGAAATCTGAACTGAGATTAATTTGAATGGACTCAGAAATTCGAATAGATGACACAGTCACATAATGTCCAAATTGAACCGATTTGACCTAAGGACTTAGTGCGTGCTTTGAAAAGTTTTTTTGGACACCTGAACTAAAACCAGTTGAAAATGAACTTGGCAATCCGAATAAATTGTAGTTCATAATGTGGGAGTTAAGCCGGATTGTTGAATTGAATTTATTTCAGATCTGGCAGACAGTCCAAGCTCAAGTCGCAGAATAATTTGCCAACTGTAATATAGATGTTCACCTTCTTATTTCTGATTGTAATAATACTTCTAGTTTTGCCCCGAAGCCCGGGGAAAATGTTTGAAAAAAATTCAATTTTGACAGAATGAGGGTCCTTTTCATGAAAATATTCAAGCTCAATGTACTCAAAAACCCCGCCGTTTTTTTCTCTCTTAATTTTTGTCCGGAGATGAACAACTTCCTTGCCAGGCCAGTGTTCACCGCATGGGTTGCCAAAGCTCTTCCAGAGTGCGAGGCAGGAATCGAACCCGCAAATCGACGGAGTGGGTTCAAAGCCTACGCCTTAACCCCCACGACCATCATCCCACTAAATTGGTCCTAATGTAAAAAGTACATATATTCCATGATAATGTTTCCTGCGCCTGAACTCGGGAGAGTAACACTAAAAATTACTGCGACATAATTATTTTAGTGTACTAAAAGTTCGTCCCGTAGATTTCCTTGATATTTTTGCACGCAAAAAGTATATTTCTTTACGCCAATTGACGCCTGCCGCGATCTGCTGGTATTGGAAAGAATCTGTGGAAACTCGGCGAAACGATTTTTTTAACTGCGCATGTAGCGAAAAGCGCGGATCTATTGGAAATCAAAGAATACTACCAATAATAATACAGATAAATGTTTAAAACATATTCTCACTTCCAAAAAATTAATCAAATTTTTAATAAAAATGATAAATAGAAACACATAATAATTAATTTGTTTCATATTGACTGCTTGTGTTGACAGTTGTATATTTTCAGAATACCGAATTTAAAATTCGTGCTTCTTTGGTCACATGATCAAACGTAAAATAATGTGTAGGAAGCTCAAGACGTTATCAAACGTAGTAATCTACAAAACCATGTAATACTCATGATGTATCATACGTGCCCATCCCTGATTTGGAATTGCCAGACTGCTAATTTAAAGTATGGAATCTGTGGAATCCACTTTTAAGACTCATCACTCAATCGTATTAATTGAGATGTGCACAGTTGGGAGAGTACCATCTGTACACGTAGACTTATAAGTTGAAAATCTGATCGCCTCAATCAAAACGTGTACAGTTGGGAGGTTACCATCTGTGCACGTAGACTTTTAAATGAAAAGTCTGATCCTATTAATTGATACGCGTACAGTTTTGAGTCTCCTATATGTGCACGCGGCTTGTAACTTAAGCATCTTATCTTATTCATTGAGACGTGCGCAGTTGGGAGGGTACCATCCGGGTACGTAGACTTTCAAATAAAGTCTAATCCTATTAATTGAGAATTAGAGTGTCCCATCTTGGCACGTGCACAGTTGTGCCAGTGGCCAACAACGTGCACAGTTGTACCACCGACCCTCGACGTGCACATTTGGGAGTCTTCCGTCTGTGCACGTGCATAATTGGGACTATCCCATCTGTACACGTGCACAGTTGGTAGTATCCCATCTGTGCACGTGGACTTGCAACTTTAAATTCTGATCGTATTATTTCAGACGTGCACAGTTGGGAGGGTACCATCTTTGCACGCCGACTTTTAGACGTGCCCAGATGGTACCCTAGGAATGGTTAGCGTGCAAAGATTGGAGACTCCCAACTGTGCACGTCCAAATTTAGACGTGCACTGATGTTACCCTAGGAAAAGTTCACGTGCACAGATGGGAGACTCCCAACTGTGCACGTCGAAGTGTAGACGTGCACAGATGGCCGGTGCACAGTTGTGCATGTGGCCAACAACGTGCACAGTTGTACCAGTGACCACTGACGTGCACAGATGGGCTCGTGCACAGTTGCCCGATACGAAAAAAAGTCAAGACAAGAAAAGTGTTTCTTTTTGCACGCCCTACAAGATTATTATAACGTCTTTTTGAATTTTCTTGAAAAATTGAAAATTCACATTTTTATTGCACAAGAAATAATGAAAAATCCAAAAAATCAATTTTACGGTCAAACTATGCAAGATACGACAAATGATGATTGAAAAAAATTGGTGCACTCAAGAAATATCTACAAATTTGTTATTGGTCACTTTTTTATAGGATGCGTAGTTTTTGTTTTATTCGTAAAAAATAACATGAACAGTGAAAAAATCGGCCCGATAAGCGGGCACATTCTCATTAAAACTTTGCTTATTTACTTTATTTTTCATCTCGGTTGTGTTTTTTCACAATATTTAATTGTTTTTATGTTCTCAATACTATTTCTAACGATTAAAACAATAAAATAATCATCATTAATGCTCACCGTACTTGAAAATTTGTATTTTCTCATTCTCATCTAGAGAAGGTATTAGATTTGTGTAAAATTTGACCTCCCCGGGTTTTGTCAAATGTCCACGTTTTGAGACCCCCTGAACCAAAAAAAAACAGGTTTTTACGAATGTGTCTGTCTGTACCCTGGTGGAAAAATCTTCCTGTATTTTTTCCGCGGCCTTTCTGCAATCACGTTTGCAGATAAATGCAGATAAATCTTCCTTCTTTTATCTGCAAAACTCCCCAATTTCTCTGCTAATTTGGTCTGACAGATATTTGCGTGAAAATTAGTATGTAGAGAAAAATTATTTGCAGCGAAATGCAGAGAAGTTCTGCTTTTTCCTACAATTTCTCTGCAAACTAGGTCTTACCGAGATTTGCAGGAAAAGGACTTAGAAGAAATTTATCGAGAGGAACTGCTTGCAGAAAGAAGCAGACGAAGTCTGCTTCGTTCTGCAAATTCTCTGCAAATTAGATGTAACATTTGAGACATTTAAGAGAACATTTAACATTTAACAATTAACATTTGAGAGAAACATTTGCAGACAAATTCAGGGAAGCACTGCTGTTTCCTACAATTTATCTGCAAACTAGGTCTTACTGAGATTTGCAGGAAAAGGACTTAGAAGAAATTTATCGAGAGGAACTGCTTGCAGAAAGAAGCAGATGAAGTCTGCTTCGTTCTGCAAATTCTCTGCAAATTAGATGTAACGGAGATTTGCAGGAAAAAGTACCATGTAGAGAGAAACATTTGCAGACAAATGCAGGGAAGCTCTGCTTTTTCCTACAATTTCTCTGCAAACTAGGTCTTACCGAGATTTGCAGGAAAAAGACTTAGAAGAAATTTATCGAGAGGAACTGCTTGCGGAAAGAAGCAGACGAAGTCTGCTTCGTTTTTCAAATTCTCTGCAAATTAGATGTAACGGAGATTTGAAGGAAAAAGTACCATGTAGAGAGAAAAATTTGCAGACTAATGCAGGGAAGCTCTGATTTTTCTACAATTTCTCTGCCCGAGATTTGCAGGAAAATTTCCTGCCTGTCTGATAATGAGTTTATTCATTTTAAATTATTTAAAAATTGAAAATAGTTGATAAAGCTTCAATCGGACGTTTACATTTGTTTAACCACTAAATTCACGGTCGTTTTCCGGTTTTCCGGTTTTCCGGTTTTATAAAAATCCTGCTCATTTCCCGGTCCAGCGGCTACCACATTTTAAATTTATTAGTTTTAGGGTAAAAAATTCAAAATTCAAAAAGGTCGAAAAAATGAATTTTTCCAAAAATTGTCTTCGTCATTTTGTGAACATCAAAGCAGATCAAATTATATATTTGCTCTGACAAATTTTCAATTACAAGTTTTTTTCCATACTTTACTTTTTATTCATGTTAGTATTTATTTTAATAATTGTTATACTATTTTTAATCAACGCATATATAGCAGATTTTTTATCCATACATTTTTTTAATTTTCTTATAATTTTTGTATGTTTTGTTTCGTGTGATGCTTAATTTGAAAAGAAAATATTTCATATTAAACATTTTTTTTCACAAATTCAAAAATGAATCATTTAATTTTCATAATGATACAATTTGCATTTTTTTCTCAAGATAGGGTAAAAGATACAATATTTTTGCATCAAATATTTAGTATTAGGTTGAAATATTTTTGACCACACTTTCAGTAATTTTGGGGAAAAAGTGTAAACAATAACATTTTCTTGGGTTTATATACCGTCGAATATAATCGATTTTTCTACAAAACTGTGCTGATTTTTTCTTAATTTCTGCCAAGATCTGAACTTTGAACAAATAAGTCGTAATAATTTCAAATTGTGAAATCTTTCATAAATTTAGTGTTCAAGTATAAGAAATTTTTGAATATTTCAAACCTATTTCTTCTAAGTTCAGACTTTTCATTTCAAGGTATTTTCTTTACAACCAGAATCATTATATTGTATAATTTTTACTCTAAAATCTTTATATTGTTGAAAGAAACCAGCATTTGAGTAATAAAACGTGTTCGCCGATAATATGAGCTTGACCATTTCGACCGATACCCCCAGCGTGCGATATTCTGCGTTAGGGAAGTGCGTTGCGTGCATTATATATATATATATATATATATATATATATATATACGTTAGGTTAGGCTATGTGTTTACAATAAGTTAAGAATGTGTCGCTCGTGTGTCCTCCGTCCGTCCTTTCCTTCCTTCCTTCTGATATACAAAGTGGGTTAAATGTGGAAGCCGCCTCTCCATATAAATCGGAATCTTTTTTGTTTCGTGTTGAAAACGACGGCGCACTTTTGTTTTTAACGGAATTTATTTTCGCAAATTTTTAAGATTCTCGTTGCTAAAACTACTGTCCCGTTCAAGAATTCTACCAAAATTTTCAGAACAATGCAGAGCATCTCTGCATTTTTGCTGAAGTGCTTCAATTTAAACAGTAAAGCAGAGACTTTTACGGAGTATTTGCGAATATTCTTTGCAGAAAACTCGCTGAGAAATGCATGAGAATGCAGACCATTTTTTGAAGAAGAGTAATGCAGAGTTCTCCTGCATTTATGCTAAAGTGTTTCAATTTAAGCAGTATTGCAGGAGACGTTTGCAGAGGACTTGCAGAGCTATTGCAGGGATATTATGAAGTAATTTGCGGAGAATTTGCAGAGAATTTTTTCCACCAGGGTATGTATGTATGTCTGTCTGTGAGCACGATAACTTTCGAAAGAATTGACCGATTCGATAGGCCTTTGGTATACTTTTTAAGTCACCTAAACTAAAGGTCAAGTTCGTTAGCCAGCCATTTCGGATAAAAATTCAAAAAGTGAGAGCATTTTGAAAATTTTTTAGTCTAATTTTTCGAAAATTGAAAATTATATGTGCGGCCGCTTAAAGTAATCGAAAATTCAAATATTTTATTCTATGACATTTTTGATAAAATGAAAATTGTCAGAGTTACAGCATTTTTAAATCCAAAAGAAGAAAGGAAAATTAACATTTTCAGCCAAAAAACGCACGATACGAAAAAAAGTCAAGACAAGAAAAGTGTTTCTTTTTGCACACCCTACAAGATTATTATAACGACTTTTTGAATTTTCTTGAAAAATCGAAAATTCACATTTTTATTGCACAAGAAATAATTAAAAATCCAAAAAATCAATTTTACGGTCGAACTATGCAAGATACGACAAACGATGAGTACACAACATTTGTGCACTCAAAAAAGATCTACAAATTTGTTATTGGTCACTTTTTGATAGGATGTGTAATTTTTGTTTTATTCGTAAAAAATAACATCAACAGTGAAAAAATGGGCCCGATAAGCCAGCACATTCTCATCAAAACTTTGCTTATTTACTTTATTTTTTATCTTGGTTTGGTTTTTTCACAATATTTCATTGTTTTTATGTTCTCAATACTATTTCTAACGATTAAAACAATAAAAGAATCATCATTAATGCTCACGGTACTTGAAAATTTGTATTTTTACATTCTCATCCAGAGAAGGTATTAGATTTGTGTAAAATTTGTCCCCCCCCCCCCCCCGGTTTTTGTCAAATGTCCACGTTTCGAGACCCCCTGAACCCAAAAAACAGGTTTTTGCGAATGTGTCTGTCTGTATGTATGAGTAGTAAGGGGCAACTATGGGCCGCCAGTCAGCCTACCCCCACTCCTCGGTGTTTGCCCAGACGTCTGGCGCCTACCCCCACTCCTCGGCTGTCTGGGTCTTATCTCGCTAGACGCATGTGTTTGTTTAAAGTCTATTAATAGAAGATAAGAAGGGGCGGAAGCGAGAATTTCTAGGAAATGTGTGTTGATATAAGAATTGATACATTTTTAAAGGTCTGTATGACGCAATATTCTAAACTTGGAGTTATGGCTTCGCAGTTCTAAGCTAATACTGAAAAGAGTGATATGATTTTACTTTAATTGTTTCAATTAAGAATTAAAGAAAGCGAGAAATATATATTTGAGAAATAACATACGACTTAATTAATGTTTTAAAAGCAATATTCAAGAATAAAGGTATGTCTTATTTGATACTGCATGGGTTGGAAATAATTGAATTGAAAAATTTATAATATTCAAACATTATTGTTCATAGTTTTGGGGAAAGCGTTGAAATAATCCCATGAAAAAAACTTATCTAATCATAATATTTACAAATATATACATATATACAAATTAATTATAATATTTACAAAACATATACATATACAATTTAATACATATCTAAACTAATTCAGGGTAAAGGGAAGCATATGAAGGGGGAGGTGGGCAAAGGGATTCATATGAAGGAGGATGTGGTTGTTGGAAGGGTACGGATATTGGCGGAAGCATGGGGGCGGGTGGTTCTTCGGTACGAGAAGAGTGAGCTCGGGGTTCGGGAATTGATACAGGACGAGTTCTGGGACGTGTTGCGCGATGAGAAAATAATCTTCGGGGCATGGTAAATCGGGTTAATGTGGTGTGAAAGGTGGGCAGCAAGGGTATGTAAGGTAATATTGGTTGTTGTTGTTGTTCTATGGCTCGGGGTTCGGAAAGCGACTCTTGAGAGCGGCCTATATCTCTGATGTAGGGATGTGTTCGCCCAAGAGCACCTCTTTGAGCCCGCTCTCCATGATGGCTAGAGAGACCTGTCGGACTCAAGTTCACTGCTGTATTTTCTTTTTCCTCTTCTTCTTCGTGGTCTGTGCTGTAATACGTGGTATCATCATCGTGGAGTTGTTGGACACTACTCTTGTTGGCCAGATGCTCCAGTGTATTAGCAGCATCCAACTCGTCCATACTGGGGGAGTGCCAAATGACTGACGGCCTGTTGCTGCTGCTTGGCCAATGATCTGTGAAATAAAAAATAAGATTAAAATAGCTGCTATTTTAACGAGAAATTTAATTAATTCATACCTTCTCTAATTCTAGGAATGCAGGGCAGAGTCGGTGTTCAGGGTGGTGAATGCCGAATATATTTAAATAAATAAATACAATTACTATTTTTATATTTACACGGATTTATATCCGTAGGGTAGAAAATCATGATCCTCTATCCTACGTCTTTTCATATTGCATACCCGACAGATTTTTTTTTCGCCACGCGTTATTACCTGATGAAATCGAGTGGTATGAATAGCGCGAGAGTTTATTCGAATAGGTTCACTTTCAGAGACTACAAGATCGCGAACAGAGTTGAAATTGATTAGCTGGGAATTATCAAAGTTCAGGGTGATACCTTTAGCTTTGCATACAGCAGACTCGCTACCATCTGCAGAACGAGCTATGTATGCATAAAATTTAGGCCCCGCTGAAACAAAGGAACGTATGTAACTTCCTTTCCCCCCGTGTGGAAAAATTTCGGGGCGCTCACCGGGCGCTGGACAGACCATTTTGTGTCTGTTCAGACGCTGGACAGACGGTCTAATAGCGCCGCTGGCCAGAAGTGTAACGCCTTAACCATGAGATAGACTAGATTAGACGGCGCTAACCAGTGAAGGGAAAAAGTATAAGAATTACAGAAATAGTCTCTAATTATACTATATTGACGAAACTTAATATCTATAAAAAAATATAATGAAAAATTGGTTAATTCCAGTTCTCTGATTCGAGTGGAGTCTTCCCTGGAGACTCCCTCCAGTTCTGTCCTCTTCTTTGATCGCAGCAGCCGGTACCCTTCCCAATCCTTCCTTCCTCTGCGCCAGGTAAGTATGCTTTGCTTCGCGTCGACTGCTCTCTTAAACACTCGACGCGTTATTTCTATTGCGAGAGAGTCGGCGCGTCGCGCCCTGGCGGGTTTCTCCCGAACTACCAGCTCAGAGCGGCAAGATTCAAATGAAGCCGGTATCAGTTTATTTTTAAAGTTATATGAACATAATTCTTCTAAGACTCATGACAAGAATTCAAAAATACTTTTGAATATATCAGATGTATCGAAAAAGAATCTAGAAAATTTTAAAGACAATTTTGTTATTTGACAGAATTTTATAAAATATTCGGAAAAGTTAGAGTCAGTGTGAAATATATTTAAGAGTTTTAGAAGTTAAGAAGAGACCGAAAAGCCCGCCGTTTTCGCAACTCATCATTGTCCATCTGAAAACTTGTTGAAAATCTTGCTGGAAATAAATTCAGTACGATGTAAAGACATAGATATACATCTGCCTCTCTGGTCTTTTGCAGGTTATGTTGCAATTTGAAAAAAATCAATTTACCTTATCTGATAACTGTATATTATATTGATCGACAATTACCGAAAAACAATGTGTATACAAACCTAGATACGTTGTCAATGACGTCAACAGAAAACGATCCTGCACACTTTACTTCGAAGTTTTCCCAATCAATTCCGTCTGTTGAGGATCACAACAGACCGTCATCATAGCACTTAGATTTTTCCAATCCAGATGGTCTGAGTGGGGCCAAGCCAGACCGTTTCGACGACACTTTGAAAATTTTTCAATCGAGTCCGTCTAAGAGGGCCAAGGCCAACACCCTGGCAGACCGTCTTAACCAAGCGGTCTAGATTCGGAGTAGCTAGCCGATCTCTCTATTGAAGACTGCCACGAACTAGATATTTTCAATCCAGACCGTCTGAGAGGGGCCAAGCCAGACCGTTTCGACGACACTTTGAACATTTTTCAATCGAGTCCGTCTGAGAGGGCCAAGGCCAACACCCTGTCAGACCCTTTTAAGTAGACGGTCTAGATTCGGACTAGCCAGACGATCTCTCTACTTAAGACTGCCACGAAATTTTTCCACACGGGGGCCGTAATCTTTTTCTAACTCATCGGTCATGTCACCTAAAAGTGAACCTACTGGTGGAGTCTACTCATCAGGGGTGCCACGAGTGACATATATACACGAATCTGCATCATAATATAAAACACGACGATCTAACTGGTCCAAATACTCGTACAGTTTTAATCTTGCCTGAGCAGTGGTGTACGCTGCAATGACAACGTTCGTGTTAGGTGCTGGGGTGGCTGCTTCTTCCCTGTACACCCAACAAACGTACATCATGCTTTGATTTGCAGGCACGATATCTTTGACCTCGATTTCTGGGTTAGTGAGGAGACGCAATAGTTTTTCTCGCGTGCGTACAATTTCTGTTCGCGGTAAATTATTACGTTGTCCAAACTTGCCCAAGAAGGAGTTAAGACACAGCTTCGAGACGGAACGCAACGCTGGATTTTTTATTATTTTATCACGATCAAGCCTGCACTGATAGAAATGGTGACGCTGATTTAAGCATACGATCGTGGGTTAAAAAATTATGAGTATATTTATAATATAATACGTGTAATTCACTCACAAAGAGTATGAAATGCACTTGCTGAAATATGATAAATACAACTTATTTATATTTGTGTTTCAAAGCCGTAATATATGTTTTGCTATTATATGAAATGTGTAGTTCTATAAACATTTACCTGAGCGAACTATCTCGGAAATGTTATCATTTAGCAATACCCTTTGAATGACTGATTTAACCGACTCGTTTTTTTTTGTTTACAACAGGCGCATCTCGCTCGCGCCTGCGCGTCTGCCTTCATAAGCAACAAGAATCGGTTGGCCAAAATACACATCCTGTATGGCTGTATCTATACCAGCAATAAAATAGGGTTAATCTAATTATAAATATTGTTGTACCATCTATTTATTTCTATCATTATAATACCCTCCGCCAATTCATATTGACGAATGTATTCGAGCTTTGAAACTTCATCAATACTGTATGATGGCCAACCACTTGCCCCCTGTTTGATCTTTAAGAACATATTAATATATCCTGCAAAAAGACCTCGCTTGTGCGTGATTGGATCACACTGTACTACTTTATATGGCCATATTTCTGAGATATCGACAATTTTGTAACCCAATTGCATAGCTTTTTTCAACTCATCGGAAACCCATGTACCTTCCAACACACGCTGTGACTCATCTTCATGCGAACACTCGCCCACAGAGCTTCACAGCATATGCGACAGAGAGAAAATATGTGTTTCTCGTGTAAACGAACCGGCAAAAGAGGATGATAAAGCTTCCGTGGAGGTAAAACTGTACAAAGTACTAAACCCTCGGCATTCGTAAGATCAAAATCTGGACTTGTAAATTTCTTACAATCTTCTGACCCTACATATACAGTTGGGTGACCTACAAGGAATTTTCCTACCTTCGAGATGTACGGATACAGAGAACAAATATCTTTATACTCGATGAACTCTCCGTCTTTCACCTCGTAAAAGCATTTCGTATTCCCTGCTCGACCACCGTAAAATGCATCGCGAGGGTTTAATACCTTATTAGTTTTTAATAAAGGATGGTTATTTAAAAAATCTTTGAGATTGCTGTCCGTATTTTTGAGGCGATTGAACTCACATTCCCATATCTCTGTGAGTTCATACCTGTATCTTTTTATTTTATCCGACCGCGCACGTGTTTTTTCGTATCGCTCATTCATGGTTTCACCGGTATTACTAAGTTTTTTATCTCTGTCAATGGGATAACAGAGCTTGCAACCATGCCATAAACAACCATGAAATTCGAATACGCGACGAGTTCTCGTAGCTTCATCTTCAAAAAAGCCATCTACTATTGGGCCTTCTTGAAGACGATGCTCTCGAGCTCTACCAGCGTGACGAGTGATAATATTAAGATCCCGCTCCATAGATAAGAGCCATTCAATACCAACCCTGGATTGGGTATCGCCCCACGTATAGCCACCTCTTCGAATTATCCCAATCATATTTTCTCGTAAGAAATGCTTCCGAAAAAACCGGTTGCAAGCCGATGCAATAGTGGGGGCCTCTGCGAAAGGACAAACATTTCCACACTCGAGAAATATTTTACGAAATGCGATATATGCACAACGTAAAATATCTACATCGTTATTACAGTACGAAAAAAGCTCTTCCCAAAAATTAAATTGATACTCTGGATCACTACTTTGTTCCTCATACCAATTAAAAAATTCTTGTCGAGCTTTTTTCGACATTGTACCCGGAGAATAAAACTGAATTGGTGGAAGAGGTCCACAATAATTTTTATTTTCCGGGGTATTAAAAAGATGTGGAAACTTTCCTTCCTTTTCGCCTATCCCCACTAATCCAAATGATGCCAGTAATGCGCTGAGAGGTAATTGAAAATAATTTATACTGTCAATAAAAATGGTGTGCTTTACTTTCATTGAAATTATTTTGGTACGCGAGAAAATTAAATCAGGATCTGTTTTTTGGCACTTTTTTTGCTCGGTTAAATGCTTCAAGATGAATTGAGCGTCAAAAGATTTAGCATTATGAGCTATACAGATAATTTTTTTTAATTTAACAGCGGGACGAAGCGTAAAATCTACGAAATCACGTACTGGATTGTCACCCGCAAAGAGAAATTCACGAATCAACCCGCAGTGTTCGCACGGTTTCTTAATGTCCTGTTCAGCGATACACCACGAGCAGACTTGTTGAGCTACACAGAGATTAACCTCATGCTCATTAATAGAGTCGTTCCCGTCGAGCGTTTTATTTTGCCGCGTTTCAGAATCGTAAAATATAAATAAAACGGGGTTCTTCGCGTCATTAAAACCAGAATCTACACGTGTAGGTGACATGTAGCAATTGTGATTATATTCACGCTCGCAGCCACATGTCCTACAGTAAGAAAGACCACATTTGTGATTTTTATCTTTTGATAGATCAACCAAATGCGAGTACACATCACATATTCGCAATACATCCCAAACGCTTTTTGTGGAGGAATACGAATTTCTTTTTTTATGGCGATTAAAGCAATCATCACTAAAAAAGAGACGCAAGCATTGTTCACATTTGCGTCCTGTGGTGTATGCTTCATCAGGGTTTTTTTTACATTCCGGCTGCGACAAACATGCCCCACATTTTTGCGAGCACCTATGGTCATTGATGTTTTTATAACCCTTATTACAAGGTGTACAAAATTTTCTAGACCTGCTCCGATAAAATATCGTGTGCCATCGAAAAAAGGTGGGTAGTCGCCGCCGCCGAAAGTTTTGGGATCAAAAGCGATAATAGCAATTTTTTCACGGATAAGATATTTTTGAACTTTATCAATTTCAAAAAAACCGCATCCTTCCGACGGTATTTCCACAAGTGCATGGCGTGTTAGCTCTCGTGCTAATACCGTCTGTAGGATGGAATTTTGTTTGCGAACAGCATGCCATTTTGAATTTTTTCCCCCATTGCTTAATTGACCGCGTTCACTATAAATTTTACCTGAAACAATCGCTCGAGGGAGACATAAATTATCACGATTTCAAATTGCTAAAATTGACCTTTTGTTAATCACATCTCTAGTTAAAACCCCCCCACCGAGCCTTGAAGGATTATGAACACAATCAATTGTTATTTTAAAGCTGTCATCTATTCGAAACTCGGCGACACTCTGTGTTACTATAAAAATCAAATTCCATAGGTCTTCAAAGTGAGAATCGCGTACGTAACGGAAAGACAACGCTGCATCATCTTGGGTGAAACTTTCCGCAATGAATTTGATTCCGATAAAATCAAGAGGGGCATAAGGTTTTAATAAATACTGAAAAAGCTCTTTAATCGCTGTTTAATAATTTGCTGCTGCTGATGAAACATCGTTGACATCCGCGTTGCGATCAATGACGATGACATCGGGAGTCGATGATGTTGCTGCACCACACGTTACTGATGCTGGTGAATGTGATGTTGATATTTCCATCATCGCCACCAATCGCCACCAATCGGCTAAATCACCCGTACTACCACACATCACGATGATGTTGGCCAAAAGTGCTGGAGCAAACATTATGAGTTAAAGTTTTTGAAAAAGAGAAAGAATATCAAGCGAAGTTACTTCTAGCGTAGATCTAGAGAAACTGTGCTTTTGAGGCTGTGTAGGGTGGTTATATCAAAGTACCACAGGTAGATGGTGTGGGAGGGGAAAAATGAGACTTTTACTAGGACTACCTATCATGTTGAAGAAAATTCCGAAATAGTGGGAGATGTAGACAATTTTTGCAATTCGAGAAATCCTATTGAAAATGGCGATCTGCCCAATCAGATGCTATGCCACACCTCCAATTTTAATGGGAACCATCGTCAAAATTTACCCTTAAGTGATAAAATCTAAAAAATATAGGCAAAAGTCTTAGACAACAGCCAGCCTGGCGAATATTTGAGGAAACTATATACTCTGTAAATAGCTAGCAATCTTTATTACGGTCACCTCGCACAATAAAACACAAGCATTATGATCATCATGATCGAGGTGGTCGTCTAGACGATTCAGTATTATCTGAATAGCTAACAAACATTTACACGACCATCACCGGCTTGTAAATGTTTTTCTACAGAATGTCTCGCTTCACAGTATCGCTGCCCTCTTTATTTACCTGTATTATATTGCTATTAAGGATAACAATCTCTTTCATTCAATACGTTAGAAAATGCATTCCTTTCGAAAATTATGAAATCTTTTTAAAATAGGTTTCATTCATATTATTTAAATACATTTTCGTGTTTTTAACCATAAATTTTTTCAGCGTTGATTGTGAGTGCTCATGCGCAGTGTCACGCTATATTTTCCCCTATTCACACGTATGCAAATCAGGTTAAAACGCATGCGTGGGATATATACCTCCACCACGCTCTTCTCTCTCTCTCTCTCTCTCTCTCTCTCGTGAAAGTGTTCTTATTGGTTTAACACACGTGACGTCATATATAAACCTACCCACCCGAGTAAGTCCGCCATGTGTGACCTATAATAACGGCCACGCAGGACACAATCGTCAGTTATATTCTGAAAATTTCAACATATAACATGTCGCAGTCTCCAAGTCAAACGATGGAATCTACCGTCAACCAGAGTGAAGCCTCACAAGATTTGATAGTGAAAAGTGTATCAAAAAAAACGAATTTGCCCTGCAGATATGTCATCATCTGAAAGTGTAACAGTGAAAAAAGCAAAAAATTCACCTCGTCAGCTTCTGATTCTTGCAACAATATACGACTTGAATAACTCTTCTTCGAAAAAGGTTATTCTCGGTTTGGAAATTCAAGCCGATGGATCGTTTGAACTAGTTTTACGATTCTTGGACAACAAATCTCATGGACTCTCCTTCAATCGTCATGAATGGCTTCAATTTTAACAAAAATTCGATCTCGTTTGTTCCTACTTGGAGGATCGATGCAGCAACAGTAACTCCGACTTTTGTTCTTTACCGATCAAAATTGGCCGTTATAACTTGTTTTTCACAACTTCGTACAATGCAAAAGCTATTTTAATCGAAAAGATTGCACAAAATGCAGCAATGACAACAGCAGCTACACCAACAAATAGCGAGACGCAAGGAAAAAACGAGAAACTCCCGGGATTTTTCTTCAAGCACCTACATTTCAAGGCCTCGTCAACACTGTTATTTGCATTGATGAACGCATCAGAAGTATGGAGCGAGTTTTATGTAATGTCAAGCTCTGCAAGGATATTTTCGTGGAAGAATTGAGTGCCTATTTTTTAGCGGAGAAAATACACAGGCCATCCAGTGCATTTGTGCGTCAAATTGTGAATGTTAAGTTTGAGTACTTTAAGCAGCAACTAAAGACCAAATTGTCACCGGAGTTTGTAAGTTCACATTTTGAACTTGTATTTTGTGAAACACCATGTATTTTAAACATTCAAATTACTAACGAAATGAAAGATAATCTGTGTAAAATATTAAAAAAGGACTAATGACAATCAGAAAGTTTTTTGCTACCTTCTGTCCACATATTTAATCACAAGTATGTGTATACGTGTATATTTCTCTTCATGTTTGTATATGTGTGTGTAATATGGGAGAGTATGTGTATGCATTTTAAATGGAAATATAAAAAGAGTTTATTAAACAAATTTTGAAACTGTTATCTGCAACCATTTTCCTGAAACTGAAATAAAAAATATGCTCTTAGCTAATATGATATTTTCCTAAACCCTCCTTGCGTGCGA
The DNA here is from genome assembly GCA_932195095.1 of Andricus curvator. Lineage (NCBI taxonomy): Eukaryota > Metazoa > Arthropoda > Insecta > Hymenoptera > Cynipidae > Andricus > Andricus curvator. Next base: position 57,144 of record CAKNYM010048499.1, read on the forward strand.
GAGTATATGAGATTAAGATCCCAGCTCAGGTAAGATAAGATAGCATTTTGCGATGGGGTCTCGAGAGCAGGTTGTAAAGGCTTTTAGTTGTTCAAATCGAAAAGTGTTTGACTGATTAAAAACACCATAAACTCAACACTCTTTTCTCTCCATCTTTCTGTTATTTTCGTGAGATATTTAGTGTTTGAGGCAAATAGCAATTATATTTTCACAGCATCGGCCGGCGCGGGTGGGCCAACGCGTGAGATCGCCTGACGATAAGCTAATACAGGCCTTCCGGGAACGCGGCTGCCGGGGACTAGCTGATTTTCGGCATGCGAACCAAGCTCTAATATGCTTCAAAAGCCTGGTCCGTGCGCGGAACCGGAAAAGCTTATGTAGGTTCGCGGCGTGGAACCGAAAAAAGCTTATATAGGTTCCACACCGACGGCGCTTAAAAGCTAATTAGTTTTCAGAAAAACACTTTTTTATTTATTTATGTGATTTTACTATAAATGATTAACTATAGTGAATTATATATCAGTATAGAAAATAGACCCTTGTTGGCAACATCCTTTCACACCTATGGTTTGCGGGCCAAGCGGATGCGGGAAAACTTTTTTTGTCAAAAAATTCTTACGCTATATCGATGTCATGTGTGATACACATTTTTAACGTATTCTTTTTTACTATTCAGAATGGCAGTCGGGTTATTCGGGATACTTGGAAAAATAAAAAATTCTTTATCATTCAGAAGGGTAGATTTTTACCGTTATTACTCGCACCGATTATCGGTAGTCTCCTCTCAAATATTTTCAGCTCAGCTAATTCACGAGAATAAGAATCCCTTTCCATTTAATTAAAAACTATGGAACATTCGAGAAAGATGGTTTTGGTTCCAAGCAAGCAGGTTGACAAATTTCTACAACAAGGTTTCGGATCAGAGGTTAATACTGGAAATACGAAAGCGCACGCTTCTTCGATGAATCCTGTAGATAATGTATTCTCTAGTGCTAACTACAAAGTTCCCAATCTCAAAAACACGACCCAAACTCCAGGTAATATTATGACCTGACTCGATGCTGAAATGAGTGAAATATTAAATTCACCATTCTTGAAAGATGAGCGTGAAAAATGGAAAATGTATCAGCAAGTTTTAAAAAAATTTTTATTTTTCACCCAGGAAACATGGAAGCATAAAAACCCGAATAAAGAGCAGGATAATCAGAGAGATAAAAAAATAGGTTTTGCGAATAATAGTAATGATAATGATGATGATGAAGGGGAAGATTATTTTAAAAATATTGATAATATTATTGCAACTATTCCAAAAAGTTTAAAAAATAAAGGAATTGTTTTAATCCACCGACTTTGTGAACCAGATTTACGAAAACGTGTAAAATGGGATTCATATGGTTCTCTCTTTACAGATGGTAAGTAAGTAAGTATACCATTAAGCCATTTCCCTTTCAGGGTAGGCGTGACACTACCCGATTCGGGTAGTGTTTCTAGGTGGATAGTTTCTTGTAGTAAATAACTACAAGTGTGGGCTCACCACACCCACGATGGTAAATCTGTAAAAAATGAAAATATTAGTGATCTAATAAACGATGCATTGAGGTTGAGAAAAAAGGTGAAACCGGCGGGGCGAGGTCAGTTTGCCATGGTCCTTCGTGAAATCGGCATGTCTAGAGAGATTGTCGGAAATAGAGAATACTGGAAAGAAAATATAATCTCTCCGAGCGAGACAGGTAGTCGGCGTAGTCCCAAACGAGCGTCTAGACTTTATGACTCACTAATGACAGAAGAAGACGAAGGCAGCATTAGTGGCAACGAGGTATACACAAGTATCACTGACACTCTAGGTAGAAGTAGGAAGCGAGCAACACCTGGCAGCACGGGGTCGGCTAAATCTCAAGGGAGGAGAAGAAGTAGTAATCACTGGAAAACTTTGTTTCTAAAACCACGAAATTGTTAGAAGAAATCTATTTCGATCCATCTCATGAAGCCTCTTACGCTGGCATTGAGAAACTCGCAAAAGCTGTGCGTGGAAGACTCTCACGTGCAAATGTGGTTGAGTGGTTAAAATCTCAAGATTCATATAATCTACACGTACCTATTTATCGACGATTCAGAAGAATAAATTGCGATATATCAAATATAGATGATTTATGGGAAGCAGATTTAGTTGATTTGAAGCATTTAAAAGATTCCAACGATGGATACTTGTATCTACTGGTGGTGATTGACGTGCTGAGTAAATACGTTTGGGTTGAGCCTCTTAAAGATAAATCTATGAATGAAGTGAGAAGGGCTTTTGAGTGTATTCTCGAGAAAAGTGGATAGCGATCTCCCGTCTGCCTTTAGAGCCATAGAGGAAAACAATTTCTCGGCGTAGGTTTTCAAAATTTTTTATTAAAACGGGGTATAAGATTTCGTGCTGTACGTGATCCAAATGTTACGGCTGCTGTAGTCGGATAATTTAATCGCACACTGAAACGACGTATGTGGCGCTATTTCACTCATAGTAATACGCATCGTTACATTGATGTTTTACAACAACTTGTACAGAGCTATAATAACGCGCGACATTCCAGTATAGGAATGCGACCATCAGAGGTCATCATTAAAAAAAGATTTCTACGGAAATCGAAAAAAGACGAGGAGAGTTCCACGGAACTCAAAAAGACTCCGGATCCACCCACGGGCGACCCGAAAACCAAAGAAGAAAGAAATTTTGAATAAGAAAAATATACCAAAAAACTCAAAAGTAAGAAACAAAATCTTAAGAAAAGTATTATTTGATTGTTAATACTAGCGCCTGAACCAAGTAGGGTGCTATACTTCGAAAAACAATTAAATAAGAAATTCTAAAAAAGCAAAATTTGAAAAAGAACGAGGCCCGCAAACAGGCGGAAGAGGCAACGGCCTATCCACGAAGCAGCAACTCAAAGGAGGTAGCAGAGCATCGCATCACAGGTAGTAGTGGATCATCACATCGCAGGTAGCAGCCCTGTTATCGATCCACGCCGGAAAGCAACGCGACGGGGTAACGTCGTTTTTCAACAAACAGTGAGTAAGGAAGATTAAATACAAGAAGTGTTAATTTTAAGATAGAAACATTGTACGGGTTAATTGATTAACGTAAAAATTCATAACATTAATTTTATAAATTGTCGTGCGTTAACTATTGTAACCCTCAGGCTCACGTCCGTACACACGCTATGGTGCTCCCTGGCCTCTGTGTCCGTCAATAAACAAAAAACCTACCTGAAATTTCTTGGAATTATTGTAGCACGATCCCAAGAAACCAAGGTTTAAACGTGAAAATTTTGTTACGCAAAAATTTACAGGAAAATTCAGCGAAAGTCAAGCAAACGAAATTTAGAAAGGAAATCTAGAATCGCAAATTTACACCCGTTCAGGCTAATTAGGTACACACTACACAAAAAACGAAATATTAGGTAAAAGAAAATTGAAAGAAAATTTCGCAAACTGTAATTCTTCACTTATAGAGAAAATAAACATTACGATACTGAGACAGACTCATCAGCGGACTCTGACTCGATAGATATAATTGAAAAAATCAATAATCCCTTCCTCACAGCAGAAAACATGTCCCGCGCATCCTCTCCTAATGCCAATAGAGCGCGATCCCCTTCGTTAATGACGACGGGCGAATGATTGAGATTAATGATTACGAGAATGGTCGGAATGGAGTCCACATTGAATCAAATCATAATTAATGTAAACGCCCTAGCAGGGGAAAACGATAGACGAATGTTAGAGATACAGAAAGTTGGAAAAGCAGTAGGACTAAAAGGAGAAATAGTAACGGATAGTCATGAATTACTAGTGATGAAAGCAAAAATGAAGAGAAAGATAAAAGGAGAACTCAAACAGCAGAATCGCTAACAGTACGCGCGCCGCATTTAATCAATAAACCCGCGCCGTTGAACCCTTCAACAACACCACCCACTAGAACACCTCATAATACAAATAACCGAGAGCAGGGTCAAGGTGGCATTGACTTTATTCTGGCCAAAGACATAATAAGAACTGTAGAACTTTAAAGGGGAGCAATGATGTAGGAGTTAAAGACTTTAATAAATCAATTAAACGCACACGACTTCAGTGTGACAACCCTCATTTGCTTTTGGACTACATTTTAACTGAAACAATCATAGGTGATGCAAAAAGAGCAATTAGACACGAACGAATAAACATTTTCGAGGATTTATATACAGCTTTAAAATCAAATCTTAGTGTAGCCACTTCAGTAGAATTATGCAGATCAAAATTAGAGAATGTGCGACAAGGATTTGAAAACGTACAAATTTATAGTCAACGTTTTAGAAGCGTTTATAATGAACTAACCTATGCCTTACAATCTCAACACAGTTCAGGAAAAGAGAGAAAGATAGCTTCAAAAATGGAAGAAAAGGCAGCTGTTAAAAAATATGTCATGAACTTACGCGAGGAAACTTCGAGCCAAGTAAGGCCAATGAAACCCGAAAATCTAAATTAAGCTTTACAAGAAGCATTAGAGGCAGAAATATGGATTAAGGAGAAAAATAAAAACAGAATAATAAAACCAATTATAAATAAACCTATAACTCAGTTTTCACGACCACAAATACTAACATCTACACCAAGGCCTCAAGCAAACACAACGCCATTCAAAGTATCAAATCAGAATATGCCCTTAGTAGATAGGTTAAAAATAAAATGTTATAAATGCGGAAAATTAGGACATCTGGCGACACAATGTTATACCAAACCTCAAAATTTTCAGAATACTCAAAACCCCAAACGACCACCTCAAACTGAAGTGAGAATGACAAGGGATATGGACTCCTCAGAAAACCCGAGAAGAGGAGAACGAGCAGATAGACTACGAGAACTTAGCCGAATCTCTGCAATTAATGGACGATTACAATATATCGTCGCGAGACATCCAGACGGAAAACAATACAAACTATTAGTAGACTCAGGAGCGTCAATTAATATAATGAAAAGTTCTCATGTACCAATAAATTCCCAAAAAATAGAATTTAAGAAGAAATTCTTAATGGGCAAAGATAAACACCTGTCAAAACAAGCAACCTATACTACCTATTTAGAAAAAAATCATCTCTTTCACATTTTCGATGAAGATTTTCCCCTTCCGGAAGAAGGAATAATAGGCCTACCCTTCTTTAAAAAGATCAAAAGGTATGCTCTTACTACAAATTATTTAATTCTAGAAAATAAAAAGCTACCATTACATGATGACGGAGAATACATCTCACAACATTCAAAGTTAGTTTGTCAAATTAAAACAGAAGAAAATAATCAAGACATTTGGATAGAAAATCAAGAAGGAATATCGGATGGTATTTACCGAATAAAAAATAATAAAATAACTCTACCAATATTTAATTATAATACAAAACCCATAGAAGTACCAAAAACTATAAATTACCCAAAGATAATGGCTATCGAATCAAGGGATCAGATTTATAATTCTAAAAACGAAAACAGAATAGGATCAGAAAGATTAATAGAACTATTAAAAATTTCAAAACTAGATCACATAGAAAATCAAATCAAAGAAGAAATAAAAAAAGTCGTAGTTAAATACAACGAAATATTTACTTTAAATACAGATCAACTACCATGTACAACACTAACTGAGCACAAAATTATCTTAAATTCAGGTAAAGTAATAAACCTTAGATCACACAAATTACCTAAGAAACATAGAGAATTTGTTTTAGAAGAAATACAAAAACTATTGGTTAAAAGAATAAGACATTCGCAATCACGGTTTAACTCACCATTATGGGTAGTCCCTAAAAAAGGTAACAAATTAAGATTGGTAGTAGATTACAGACAAATCAATGAAGACACCGACCAAGACGCGTACCTTCTCCCAGTGATAGATGATATACTAAATCATCTGGGTCGGTCTAAATTTTTCTCCGCGATTCGATGGAGGAAAGGTCTAAAAAATATACAGCTTTTTCTACTTCACAAGGACACTTTGAATATAATAGGATGCCCTTTGGCTTAAAGAACGCCCCAGCTACATTCCAACGTATGATGGCTAATGCGTTTAGAGGACTTGTAGGTGAGAAATGCTTTATGTACATTGATGATATTGTAGTATTTGGTGAAAAAATACAAGAACACAACAAAAACTTGATCGAGGTTTTTGAAAGAATTAAAAAATTATGATTGCGATTGGAGCCGTCTAAGTCCGAATACCTCGGACCGGAATTAGAATATTTAGGTCATTTAATATAAAAAAATGGAGCTAAACCTAACTCAGCAAAAACAGAAGCTATAAAAAAACTTAAAAACTCCAACTACACTCAAAACAATACAAGCGTTTTTAGGACTCGCTGGATATTATAGGATGTTTATAAAAAACTTGTTCACCCTAGCTAATCCTTTGACCAACTTAATACGAAAGGAATGATTCAGATACTACGGTACCATTAGACAGTAGTGATTCTGATAATGAAAGTGATAATAAAGAACCCACACTGAAAAAACCTGTCATTACCGAACAAAGAATATTAAGAGATAGAGAAAAAGTAACAATTAAGGAACCATCACAAGAAGAAGAAGAAGAAGAAGAAGAAGAAGAGAAAATAAAATTACAATACAGAAGAATGAGAGAACCTTCCCCTGAAACAAACTCGCAAGAAGAAAGGGAACCAAAAACACAATCTCAATCAGAAAATTTGTATAATGACTTCATGCAATGGCGATTAAATCCTATTCCAGGAAAAATTAAAATAAAACCCAATACCATAGGAAAATTATGGATGACATTAAAAAAGGAAGACTTGTCAGAATTTAATGAAGTACAATGGCTGAGAAAACTGGGTCAACTCATTGAAGAAATATTAAGCAAAAAACTAACCATCATTCGCATCCGTATAGGAGATCCTTTAATCTCTCCTTTAGAAAAAGAGATACTTCAAGAGATGTTAGAATTTTTATCAACATTTTACCCAGAAAACTCATTATCACTATGCTTTATTAACACAAGAGAATTAACTAGAGAAGAAAGGAAAACCATCAGTGAAGAAGCTCACGCTAACCACCTTGGAGAGAAAAAGACAATTCAAAAGGCAAGAGAAATTGGTGAATGGAAAAATATGGATGAAGAAATTAAGAAATACCTAAAAGCATGCCCTATTTGCCAATTGCAAAAGACAACAAGAGTCACTAATCAAGCACAATTAATCATTCCAGACACACCTACTAACCCTAATGAAAAAATCGCCTTAGACGTTTTTGGTCCTTTGCCAGAAACAAAACTAGGAAATAAATACATTTTAAGTATTCAAGACAGATTTCTTGCACGCCTTACGAGATTATTATAACGACTTTTTGAATTTTCTTGAAAAATCAAAAATTCACATTTTTATTGCACAAGAAATAATGAAAAATACAAAAAATCAATTTTACGGTCAAACTGTGCAAGATACGACAAATGATGATTCAAAAAAATTTGTGCACTCAAAAAATATCTACAGATTTGTTATTCGTCACTTTTTGATAGGATGTGTAGTTTTTGTTTTATTCGTAAAAAATAACATGAACAGTGAAAAAATCGGCCCGATAAGCGAGCACATTCTCATCAAAACTTTGCTTATTTTCTTTATTTTTCATCTCGGTTGCGTTTTTTCACAATATTTCATTGTTTGTATGTTCTCAATACTATTTCTAACGATTAAAACAATAAAATAATCCTCATTAATGCTCACGGTACTTGAAAATTTGTATTTTCACATTCTCATCCACAGAAGGTATTAGATTTGTGTAAAATTTGACCCCTCGGTTTTTGTCAAATGTCCACATTTCGAGACCCCCTGAAACCAAAAAACAGGTTTTTACGAATGAGTCTGTCATCTGTCTGTATGTATGTATGTATGTCTGTGAGCACGATAACTTTCGAATGAATTGACCGATTCGATGGGCCTTTGGCATACTTTTTTAGTCTCCTAAACTAAAGGTCAAGTTCGTTAACCAGCCAGTTTGGATGAAAATTCAAAAAGTGAGAGCATTTTGAAAAATTTTTAGACTATTTTTTTCAAAATTTGGAAATTATATGTAAAGCCGCTTATAGTAATCGAAAATTCAAATATTTAATTCCGATTACATTTTTGATGAAATTAAAATTTTCAGAGTTACAGCATTTTCAAAATCCAAAAGAAGAAACGAAAATTAACATTTTCAGCCAAACAACGCACGATACGAAAAAAAGTCAAGACAAGAAAAGTGTTTTTTCTTGCACGCCTTACGAGATTATTATAACGACTTTTTGAATTTTCTTGAAAAATCGAAAATTCACATTTTTATTGCACAAGAAATAATTAAAAATCCAAAAAATCAATTTTACGGTCGAACTATGCAAGATACGACAAACGATGAGTACACAACATTTGTGCACTCAAAAAATATCTACAAATTTGTTATTGGTCACTTTTTGATAGGATGTGTAATTTTTGTTTTATTCGTAAAAAATAACATGAACAATGAAAAAATCGGTCCGATAAGCGGGCACATTCTCATCAAAACTTTGCTTATTTACTTTATTTTTCATCGCGGTTGTGTTTTCTCACAATATTTCATTGTTTTTATGTTCTCAATTCTATTTCTAACGATTAAAACAATAAAATAATCATCATTAATGCTGACGGTACTTTAAAATTTGTATTGTTACATTCTCATCCACAAAAGGTATTAGATTTGTGGTAAATTTGACCCCCCCCCCCCCGGTTTTTGTCAAATGTCCATGTTTTGAGATCCCCTGAACCCAAAAAACAGGGTTTTACGCATGAGTCTGTCATCTGTCTGTATGTATGTATGTCTGTCTGTGAGCATGATAACTTTCGAATGAATTGACCGATTCGATTGGCATTTCGTATAGTTTTTAAGTGTCCTAAACGAAAGGTCAAGTTCGTTAGCCAGCCATTTTGGATGAAAATTCAAAAAGTGAGAGCATTTTGAAAATTTTTTAGACCATTTTTTTCAAAATTTGGAAATTATATGTACGGCTGCTTATAGTAATCGAAAATTCAAATATTTTATTCCCATGACATTTTTGATTAAATAAAAATTTTCAGAGTTACAGCATTTTCAAAATCCAAAAGAATAAACGAAATTAAAAATCTGATGATGAAAAAAGGTACTTTTCTTATATGAATAAAAGTAATTGCTAATTGCTGATCAGCGTAATTTCTAAAACCCAAAATTTTGAGTCTGAATAATTTAAAATTGAAAGAATCAAAATTAAAATATTGGAGACTAAAACTCCTTCAAAATGGTACAAAAACTAAACATTGCTAATATATACATCTTTAAAATTTGGAATCTGACAAGTTTCTAAGTTGAGCAATATCAACTTTTTCAGTTAAACTAGTTTCAAGATGTATTTTTTTTTAATTGAACACGTTAATTTTAAATCAGCCGAAATTATATAAAATCATTTTTTTTATTCAAAAAACATAATAGTTTAAAATGTTTTTCTATTCTATGATATTTTACAACTTTTTCAAATTGTGTAATAAAATTTAGTGTAATAAGTGTAATTTCTAAAAGCACCAAATTTTGAATCTAAATCATTTAAAATCGAAAAATGTGAAATTATAATATTGTAGACTAAAAGTAACATAAAAAATAAAATTGATTTCTGAATGTTCCTAAGCAGTATTAATAAAAGAGAACATTTTTATTGTAAATGACCTATTAAATTCGGGAAATAATTCTGGTTTTAACATTTTGCTACCTCACTGGTAGCAGCAACCAAAAAATTACTGGTACTGACAATAATATTTCTGGGAAAATCTTAAATGATTTCGGTTTCATCTTGAAAGGTTAAGTTTTTACTTTTGAACATTTCAACTTATGTCGAAAAAGAATCTGGAAAATGATAGGACAATTTTTTTTTATTTTGCTGAATTTTAACAAATTTAAGGAAAAACAAATTGTTTCAACAGATATTCAGAAGTTTTGAAAACATTAGAAAATAATTTACATCTTGAGAATTATGAAAGCTTTGAAGAGAATAAAAAAATATCTTAAGATTCTTAGCAAAATTTCAAATGATTTTTATTTTCAAAAATTAATTCTCAGAGAATTATATTAAAAGATTTTAAAACATTTTAAAAATTTCAAAAATGGTCAAAATCTTCAAAAATCTACATTTTGTTTAAAATTTTTTGAAATATTTTCAAATCTTAAATTATTCTGGAAATTTTTTTAAAACATCTGAATATCTTTTAAACGGATTCGAATTTTTCCTTAAATATTCAAAAAATCATAAAAAATAAAAAAAAATTTATTGAAACCGTCCAGATTATTTTTTTACAATTTTGTTAATCTTATGATATCTTACGAAATATTTTCTTAAAATTAATTTTTCAAAATAAAAAATAATTTTCCATTTCCCTAGAAATCTCGAAAACGTTTTTTTTTAAACCTTTCACAATTCTTAAAAAGCCTCTAATTGCTGCGTATTGCTGCATATTATTATGGATAAAATACGTATTGTATAGAATATATATTTATATATCTATTATGGAAAACTTTTAAAGGCAGCTTTATATTTTCAACATAATAATATTATCAATCACACTTACTTTGTATAGAAAGAATTTATTAGAAGATAAATATTGTATTTAATTACATGAAATTTAATATGTCATTTTTATTTACATATACGGCGCGATATATTTACATATATCGCCAACGGCGATACCACGCTGAAAACACCAGTTCTCGTAAGATCACTGAAGTTAGCATTGTTGGGCGCGGTTAGTACTTGGATGGGAGACCGTTCAGGAATACTGCGTGCTGTTGGCCCGACGTGGGTGTGGTGGTATCCACCTAGAAACACTACCTGAATCAGGTAGTGAGGCAATGAACTTTCGAGTTCGAACTGCTAATCAATGTATGTATACATTTTGTTTCTAACCTCTAATGTCGCTTCTTTAACGTAAAGTTTATGTTGAAAAATCTCGCTATTTTGATTATAAAATATATGTCCATATGTTATTTTACCAATTCGCAAGTCTATTATATTATATCACTTTCCCGGAAATTATTAATCATTTAACTAGGTCCCATTCTAACATTTTTGCAAGAGTATTAATAATTTTTATTTCGAAACGCTGTATGTTTTGAGGTTAATCTATGATTGCTCGTAGTCATAATAACACTTTTTTTTGTACAGAAAGAATTCATTAGAATGCAAATATTTAACTTCATTATTTGAAATTTAAGATTTAATTTTTATTTAAAAATACAGATTTTGGTTCTAACCTCTAATCTAATTTCTTTTTAGTAAGGGTTCAGCTAGTAAATCTTGGCATTTCTTGTATAAAAGATATGTTCACATATTATTTCACTTTCCTGGAAATTATTTATTATTTAATTGTGTCCCTTTCCAACATTTTTGCAAGAGTATTAATAATTAAAATTCCGAAACGCTGTATATTTTGAGGTTAAGCTGTCATTGCACGTTGTTTTCCTAAACATCACTTTGTTACAAGGATGTGATTACTCTGGCGAGATAATGTTACCTCCTTCGCTAGTCACATGTTACTGCTTTGAGTTGGAAATATATTGTCACTGGGTGACCATAAGGGAAGTCACTAGTGACTCGTTTTCTGAATATTGTTACAAACATGTGACTACTCAGACTAGTAACTGTGTTAGCTGGGACAGAAGTAAGTTTTCACTTTCGTTTGAGGGGTTGAACGCGGTGCCAAGCGCCAAGTGAAAGGTGCGTATGAAGAGTAGTGTACTGTGGATAAAAAAAGGTGCGATAAGAGGCGTGTAGTGTGGGTACAGAGAAGTGGCTTTACAGTCTGGACGTAGGGTTGAACGCGGTGCCGATCGCGAGGTGCGAAGTTCGTGTAAAGAGTTGTGTACCGTGGTTATAAAAAGGTATATAAAGGGTTGTGTATTGTGGGCATGAAAGCTTGTGTCTTTACCCTCCTTATGCGATGGAGGGGTTGAATTCTGTGCCGAGCACAAAGCCCTAGGTGCGTATAAAGAGTTGTGTATAGTGTAGGGCTAGCACTTCATGACGGGTATTTGTATATTTACTTGGATACTCGGGGACCCGGGTACGAGAGATCACGGGTATTACTCGGGTACCCGGGTACCCGAGTAATAACCGGAAACTCGGATACCCAGGTACCCGGATAATCAGGTAATACCCGGCTATACAGGTACCCGACGAATTTTTTTGGATTTTAAAGATTTCTCATTCGACAGCAAGTTTCAAATGCAAAAAATAAATAAATAAACGCGCGATAGTTTCATAACCCTTACTTGAGAATCAAACGAAATAAACAAAATGTGAAAACGCCCGAAAAGTAAAAAACCAAGTTGGGTTTGGGAATTTGTGTCCGAACGGCCAAGTGGTCTATTTGCACAATGCAAAATATGCAAAAAAGACATTTCTTACAACCATTCAACGTCGGCTTTAAATAAGTACCTTCGTCACGTGCATTCACTTAAGCCAAAGGGATCGAGGTATGTGAAAGTGTGCAATTTCTTAAGTTAATTTTAATAATAAAATATTTTTTTCTCATTTGTTTCCTTTGTAAAAATAATGTAATTCTATACATTTAATTATGTATTTAAAATGTGAAATGTGGTAGTGGAACAACAAAAAACAGTTTTTGTTTATCTAAGTTATTAATTTCAAAAATTTTTAATATTTTTTGAACCTATTTTTTTTTAATTATTAAATAAAGTAAAAAAATGTACCGAAATGTGGCATTGTCAAAATATGTTTTTGTCTCTCCTTTAATTATCAAATTCACAAAACTGTATTATTTATTTATTAATTTATTGGTAAATATATTAATTTTTTTAATGATTGATTTATTTATACCACTATGTTTCAAGTAAAAACAAACCTATTGGGAAAATCTCATTCCATGTCCTTTTCAGCTTAAATGAAAAAGAAGATATTGATCAAGATCATTTCGTCAGCGAAAATGAACAATAAAAAGATGCACCTTGTGAGTTGGCCCCAGTTTCGAAAAAGCAGCGGATGAGTATTTTAAAACAAATATGTGGAGTGGTTCGACAGGAAGCAATATCGAAGGCGTTAAGTTCTATGATTAAAAAGAAACAATTATCGAACTCAATCGTTTCCAGTGATGGACTACGTGATTTTCTCAGTGCAATTGATCCTGATTACGTAATTCCTGATAACAACGCCATGTTAAAGCGATTAAAATTAGAAAATACTATGATGGGACAGAGAATTAGAGATGATATTTCTAAATGCGAAACAGCATCGCTTTCCATAGATGACTGGCTGTCGAACAAAAATGATCCATATTTACTGGTGAAGCTACATTACATAAATATGGAATGGAAATTAAAGATTTGGTCTCTTTCTTGTAAAAGGATTGAAGACAATCCATCAGAAACCAGTTTAGCTCTAGCTCTAAAACGTGTTATCAAAGAATGGGATTTAAAGGATAAGGTCAATTCCATTGTTCATAATGCATTCAACATCCAGACGTCAGCTTTTTTCAAAAATATATTTGAAAATGACATTCCTTGTGCCATCGAGCTGATTCCAAATAGTGTTCACGATGCATTGGTTTGTTTTCAGGGTTTCGATGATGTGTATGCCCAAGTGAAAAAAATCATTCGTTACTTTGAAGAATCTGATGAAGCAGCATCATCTCTGGTAAAAAAACATATAATGTTAGAAACAACGCCTGGAAAATTGATAGAAGGACACCTTGATAGGTTAGATTTGATCTATGGCATGTTCAATACGTTTTTAGAGAATCGTATACCTATTGCTGCAGTCTTATCTGATAAGGCGGAAAAATAATGGATAAATGGGCAATATGAATTGTCTGATATGCAATGGAAACTTGTCAAAAATTTAGTAACTTTACTTTTTCCATTGCAATCGGCAATTAAAATACTTTGCACTCATTCAGATGTCACAATTTCTTTGGTTCGAACAATAATTGGAGGCCTATTACGGAATCACTTGATAATTGAAGTATCAGATGATAAATCTGTTAAACAATTCAAGGAAAAAGTTGCAGACGAACTAAGATTGGCTTTTAAAATGGATATTGATGAATTGGATGCAGTTTCTGTTCATCAGATTGCCACATTCTTTGATCCTAGACATAAGAAGTTATTACATGCTGAATTTACAGATGAAGGGAGACAACAAATTTTCCGAAATGTTCAAAAAATGGTTGCAGGTATGTCAACTGACGAAACGGACGATTCAAATAATAAAAAATCAGCCATTGACTTCCTCCTCAACAATACATCGAATAATAAGAGTCCTCAAATGCAGTATCATATGTATTTAGCTGAAATGGAAATCAAATACGACGTGAATCCTCTAGAATGGTGGAAAAATCACGAATTGATGTACCCTTCAATGGCTAAATTAGCCAAAAATTTTTTGGCCGTACCCTCGTCATCAGCGAAATCCGTTACTAAGTTTTCTGCAGATGGGCCGGCCATAGCAGTAAAAAGAAACTGCCTACCTCCAGACACTATCAACTTTTTAATACCCTTGAATCAAAATAAGGAGTATATTTAAGCTTTTGGATTTTTGTTAAATATGCTTTCGTATTGCTGTTTCAAATTTAATTAATTTTGTTATTGTTATTATGCACTGAATGTTTATCTGCTAAAATAAAAATGTTTAATTGAAGATGAACTTATCAATTTTGTGCGGTGACAAAAAATTGTTTCAAGGGACTCCATACTCTACCATCAAGAATTTAAAAAAAACCTGTTTTGAATTATTTCTTAATTTGCCTTAATTAAAAAAAAATATGAAAAATAACTTTTTCTCTTTCAGGGTGGCCGCTAGACTTTAATTTAAAAATTCCCTGACATTTCTGTAACCAATTTCTTTAGATTCGCTGCACGATAATATTTATTTAACAGAAATAAAATTGGCATCACTGTTGTCAATTTTACTTTAAGAGTAGTAAATGACTTTTAATTCCATAACATCTTTAGAAATCTCTAGAAATCTTTTAGATTCGATTGAAATCTTGTGAAATTCTTTTATGTAAATCCCACGGAATTCCGTAAATGACGAATCAAGAAATTACATGAAAGCCCGAAAAATCTGATAAAATCCATAGAAAATAGTAAATCCTTTAAAATTCCCGAAAATTCCCACGAATCTTTTAGAATCCGTTAAATATTTTTTCATTTGGTTGAAATCTTTTTCATCGTTTTCAATTAGAATTTTTAACTGTCTTAAATTCCTTAAATGCCTAGAAATCCTTCTTAATCTCAAAATTCCTTAAAATCTCATATAATCTTTTGAAATACCTTGAAATTCAACAAAATTTTGAAATTTTGTGAAATGTTTTTAAGTTTCTGAAATAATCGCATAATTCAATATCTTAAAATCTTTATAAAAAATCCTTGACGTATCTCAGACTTTCATGGAATTCATGGAATAGTAATCTATTCCATGAATTTCAGGTTTTCTCTAATTGGCGGCCACTCTGTCTTTAAAATAAAAAAAATATTAAAGGAAACTTTTAACATTTTATTAAATTCTAGTTCACTTCTGAAATAATTAACATTTTTAACGATTTTAAATATAGATTTTTCTATGTTTCACTGTAAAATGTTCTTTTACTTATAGTTTACTAGAAGACCCCGATTTTGATACAGAAAAATCAGTATTTCGGCTTTTTCGGGTGAAAGGCAGCTACGCTTTGGCGACACAATATTTCCAGATGTTGAAAATGTTCTTTTAGAGCTAGATGACGAGCATGGTATTGCTAAATATTGTTTTGCCAAGATAGCTAACGTTGAATATATCTGGGAATGATATTTCCACCACGATAATGGATCTCTGTTTTGATCTATTTCTGGCTCTGCCATGTACAATTCGTATTCAGATGCCACATGCTTCGATTTATCCTGCCCTTGGGTCTGTAAAATAAAATCTATTGGTGTTTGAGAGTTCCTTGTTTTTGGAGATTCTGTAATAAGCACATCTTTCATCAATTCTTGAATATGCTTCCTAAAAGAAGGGCAGAAATTTGTTCAGCCGTAAGATCCTCTTTTGGGTTAGATTACATTCGAAATCGTACTATGAGTTGTTATGAAACTACCTTTTTGAAGTGCTTCATGAGTTTACAGTTTTCAGAAGTAGGTTTCAGATGATGATCTAACAGTACATTTCGTGGCTAGTGTGGACTGACGGCCTTTTTGAATCGAGTCGTAGGTAAGGGCGCCATAGGCGCCCGGGCCGGAGACGAGTTACAAAAACATGGCGCGAGTTTCAAAAAGAAAAGCCGTCAGTCCACAGGAATCACGAACGATACTTTTCAGAACAAAATCATAAATGGCGTGATTTCATTGTCTCCATGGAAAAATGCAAAATCACGTTTTGAGTCGGTGAAGGTACGCATGAGCTCTACTGCATTTTTGTTCTAACGAGCGTGAATGAGACAACAAAGTATAATGTGCGAGGCGATAGGAATACGCTATACCCATCGTTAGAAACATCGACTCACCAAACCGCTATGAAGTCTCTTTCTATCTTTGTCAACCGCGGTCTCTCTCTAGCGTTACGAAAATACACGGAGCACACTCAAACAAAGCTCTTTTTTAAACTCTACGTCACGCCGTGCTTACTGAACCCTATTTTGTAACTCATCCAACGCACCGCGAGACGCCGTTCAAAAAGCGTACTTTTGTGTTTGTCTATGGAGGCATGAAAACACGCCATTTTTATGATTGCGTTCTGAAAAGACCTTTTATTACGGGCCGGACCATCGATATTGTAGCCTCAGATTGAGAAGAGAACAAAGTCGTTGCAATCTGCAGTGGATGTAATACCTTCACTAGGCTCTCAATTAAATTCCAGTCTTCATTCGTCAATGTAAATTTATTTGCCTGATCTTGTTTGGTAACCTGCCGATCCGAAATTACTGCAGTTACGGGAACTCGATTTTCCAAAAATCTTATTAACATAAGAAAGGTTTAATTCCATCTGGTAGGGCAGCTTTGAATTAGTTTCCTTATTTTCAACTTCAATTCCACTTGTTTTTTTTTCTTAGAGCAGCAGTAGCAACATTAGAGTGATGGAAATACGTAACTATTCTGCGGATTTTCTTACAAATTCTCTTAATTCTTTTCTTCGAAATAAGACCTTTGTTGACAGAAAGTTGTAGGGTGTGATCAGAGCAAGAGACATTATGCTCAACTTTATCAAGCAAATTCACTGCAGCTGTGACAACAGTAACATTGTCGTGTACGATTGAGCTTACTTTTTCTTCCAAGTTCCAATTTTCTCTAAATTGTTTGCCAAATTAATCGCATTTGGCCGTTTATCTAAATGTTTTACACTTAGTGAAAAACATCTAATTGTCCAGTCTTCGTCGATATAATGAATTGTTACTGATACATATGGGTCTTGAGCTCTTGATCACCATTCATCTGTATCTAAAGACACACTACGAATTTTCGAGATATCTCTTTTTAGAATTTGTACAACACGATTATATGCTTCATAAATCTTTTTCCAGATCGTTCTTTCGCAAGGTACTTAATGACCTGGTTCCACAATACCCATGAAGTTACGAAAACCTTGACTTGAAATAATTTATACCGGCAAATGATTTAAAATTATCAGTTGAGTTGTTGCTCGAGTAATTATTTCGCGACGTTCCGAGGAGTATTCCTCAACAATTTTCCGTTTCCGTTTCCTTGGTGGCCCATTCAGGCTCGCTGCTGTTGCAGGAGAAAAAATAATTACTTTAATCTAAGCAAAATAAAATACGGTAGCTTTTCATTTGTAGAATGTAATAAGTTAAGCAGTAAGTTACTTTGAATTTCAGTTTGGCGCTTTGGGCCCTAAATTGTGCTTATGTAGTAAGTGGCGGCTTAGCGATGACGTTGAGTTTTGGTATAAGAATATTTCGCTGCAAATATGACACTTTATGACAAAATAATCCCATATCCAACTTGGCCGTTGAGGCGACATGGTGACGAATTGAATGAAGTGTTATCAGACATTTGTGATCATGTCACCTTTTGTTTCACTGTAGTCCTGATTTCCGAAACTTGCCCGGGTACCCGGGTATTACGCGACTACCCGGGTATCCGGGCACCGGATATTTAGGTTATTACCCGAGTAACCGAGTAATACCCGTGTCATCGGGTACTCGCCCGAGTACCCGGGTTACCGGGTATCGGCAAAGTCAGAGCCCTACTTTCAAAAGTTATCCGATATACAGACGACAATAACAACGACAGACAGACACCGACGTAAAGACTATTTTTTTTTTGCTCAGGGGGTCAACATTTTAATGAAATCCGCGAAACACATTTTTCACATAAAACCAATACCTTTTCATTGAGATGAGAATGTAAAAATTTGAGTGTACCTTGAGTATACCTTGTCTCATTTCAGTATATTTTTCGCAGATTTAGGGGAACGTGTGTCCACGTGGATTCTAGCCCGACTCCCCCCGGCCCCCCTCGCGGACAAGCGTGGAGTTTTGCGATACCCCCCTCCCCCTCTAAACTGTCCACGTGGTATATGTATGGCCCCTGACGAGCGCGAAGCGCAATGTGCTTATTAAAAGTTGTGTAGTGTTAGTACAGAGGGAAGTCTTTATATTCTGGGTTAAGGGGCTGAACGCAGTTCCGAGCGCGAAGCGCGGGGTATGTATGAGGTGGTGCATAAAGGTGATGTAAGTAGTATAGCTATGACAGTTCGGGGACCACTATGTAGTTCCGGCTGCCACCGACAGATGGCGCCACTGGCAAGTTCCCCAAGTCGGTAATTGAACTGTTTGCTAAGGTAGATTCCTGGCACAGACCCCTGACTCGGCCAATAGGGATGGTCCCTGATTTACCGACGAAACCCACAAGCAACTTTTATAAAGGTGGCGCATGTGGGATCAGGGATTCTCCAAGTTCTGGAACTTTCTACAATTTTGCTTTTCTGGGAGTTTCGATCAAAGTAGATATATTGCCTCTTAGATTTTTACTCGTTGAACTTTCTGGATTACCTCAGTCGTTAAACAGTGATCGAAATTTCTAGAAAGCTGGAACGAATTCGTGGTTCGCTTAACGAGGTGGGTCCCTGCAGCATCAACCAAGAATCAAATTGTGAGGATTCCCGGGTTTCCGGTAAATAATCGAACCTTCTGGAAATTTTGACGTGAACTCAGACGATCGAAGTTTCTGGAAGGCTTGAATATACCCTGATAAAAATTTCGGATTCCGTAATTGGTCCAAATTTATCCAAAATCAATCCGATTAATGATTTTTTTCCGAAATATGTTCGATCTAATCCGAAAACTGTACGAAAACCGTCAGAAATTTGTCTGATTATGTCCGGAGTCTGTCCGGACCAAAAATTTCGACTCCGGAAAGAGTCCGATTTGATCCGAAATTAGTCCGGAATTCAAAACCTGAAATTATTTTCGTTGAACTAAAAACGGAAAATAGTCCGGTCTAATTCGAAATTTATCCGAACGTAAACTTTCACTCCCGAAAGAGTCCGACTTGATCCGACATAAGTCCGGAACTCAGTACCTGAAATTATTTTTGTTAATGTGAAACCAGAAAATCGTCCGCTTAAATCCGAAATCCTTCCCGTCAAAAACATCGACTCCGGAAATATTCCGATTCTATCCGAAATTAATCCGCAGGTTTAAGTTTTCATTCGGTGAAATTAAAGTGAAAACGGAAAATCGTCCGATTAAATCCGAAATCTGTCCGGTCTGAAACATCAACTCCGGAAATAGTCCGATTCTATCCGAAATTAAATAGCAGGTTTTAGTTGTCATTCGGTGAAATTAAAGTGAAAACAGAAAATCGTCTGCTCAAATCCGGAATTCTTCTGGTCAAAAACATGTACTCTGGAAACAGTCCGATTCTATCCAAAATTTATCCGCAGGTTTCAGTTGTAATTAGGTGAAATTCAAGTGAAAACGGAAAATCGTCCTCTTAAATCCGATATTCGTCCGGTCCAAAACATCGACTCCGGAAACAGTCCGATTCGATTCAAAATTAATCTGCTGGTTTAAGTTGTAATTTGGTGACATTCAAGTGAACACGAAACATACTACTGCATAGTAGGGCATATCGAAAAAATTAAGTATTTTGCTTTTGTTTTTGGGTAGGGCGTCAGAAAAAAACCACAAAAGCCATAATGAAACTTCGAAAACAAACAAAAATAATAAGAATGACGATGTGAAAGAAGGAGCAGTTGATCGGAATGTTGATAGAATTGACGATGATGTGGAAAAAAAGGAGTTTATGGGAATGATGATGGGATTGACGATGATGTGGAAGGAACAGTTGATGGGAATGATGATGGAATTGACGATGATGTGGAAGAAGGATCAGTGGATGGGAATGATAATAATTATTAATTCAAATAGTTTTTGTTTTACTGTTCTCTAAACGGTATGCTATTATTGTACGTAATATTTCACTATTCAACATACTTCGTTCAAAAGTGTTCTAATTTTTTTCCTAAAAGTGCATTAAAAATGTGATCAAAAATGACTTCACGTACAACTTTTTAACATCCTGTTTTCGCTCATTTATAATTAAATACTCTATAAGTGTATCGAATTTCATTTTTTTATTTCAGTTTGCTATACCGAATAAGATTAGGGTGTATTGCGTTCGCGAATAACTAGACAAATATCGGGCAAAGACGGATAAGATCTAAATTATTTGCATTCGTCAGAAAGAACAAATTTCGGATTTACCCGGATGAGATCCGGATTAATCGTATTCCTAAAAATCGTACAATTTCGGACTTAACCGGATTAATGGCATCCGCCAGATCGTACAAAACATGGACATGGCCGAACACTACCGGGCAAAAGTCGGACTAATCGCATCCGCCAGACCATATAATACACGGTCATGACCGGAAACAATCCGGATTCATCACATCCGACAAACCGTACAAAACACGGACATGACCGGACACAACCCGATTGGTCGCGTCCTTCAGACCGTACAAAACACGGAATCGACCGGACAAAATCCGAATTTATCGGTCGTTTCTCACAAGCGCTAAACATTTTCTCGGTTAGTATATAAGGACCGTTTCGACCGATATACTCAGCGTGCGATATTCTGCGTTAGTGAAGTGCGTTATATATGTAGTAGTGTTAAGTTAAGCTATAGAAATATGTTTGTGTGCCTCAAATAAATGAAGAATGCATTTCTCGTGTGAAAACTGCTTATATAACCTTGTTATATAAAATTCAGCCGGTCCGTCAGACCGCATAAAAAGCCTACATGATCGGACACAATCCGGATTGATAGCATCCGTCAGACCGTACAAAATACGGACTCAACCGTATCTAACCCGGACTGATCGAATCCATCAGACAGTACAACTTTCGGATTCTACCGGATGATATTCGGATTAATTTCCGTGCTCCTTCGACCGGACAAATTCCGGATTCGGAAATTTGTCCGGAATTTCTAGCAGGGTAAGCTCTTCCTTTCGAGGTTTTCAAAATCCGTAAAATTTTCAGAAGCATCGATATTGGACATATGTTTCTAACTGCTTTGCAAAAAAGATGAATCTATATATTCTCAACTTCCACCTATAATGGTACATATTTAAAATTCAACGTCTCGAGCGTTCCAGAAATTTCTTTGTAGACGTGGTGTTCTCTGAC
>CAKNYM010048500.1:0-21143 GCA_932195095.1 Andricus curvator
GTGAAAGTAAGCAGTCTTCCGGTGAAGATATGGGGATGAAACTTTTTGTCGTATCACACATTATCATTTTCTAGTAATATTTGCAAAGAAATTTGACAACAGAGTCTTAACAGGGTTTTTGGAATTTTTTTTCGAGATCTTTTGTCTTTTAACCAGTTTGGGGGTGAAAGTAAGCAGTCTTCCGGTGAAGATATGGGGATGAAACTTTTTTTAGTATCACAAATTATCATTTTCTAGTAATATTTGGAAAGAAATTTGACAACAGAGTATTTAGAGAGTACTTGGAATTTTTTTTTTTTTTTTAGTTTTTTTTCAGAGGCCAGGGGTTGTAAAAACACATTTGGGGGAAAAATCCAACTTGTGAGCATTTATTGTATTATTTTATAGCCATTTAGGCAACAAAAAACGATTTCTAATTAATTTTAAAAAAATTTTGATTTTCGTTTATAAACGTTGCAAACGGCAGTTACATGTACTTTTAGTAAAAAATTATTAGATTTCAAAAAAGATAATTTTTTTTATACAACTGTAGGTTAAGCTAGCAATTTTCAATGTAGATTTCAAAGAAGATTTGCAATTTTTAAACAATTTCAGGTTATTTTAACGTTTTTCACATGAAATTAGTTATTTTAAACAAAAATCACTAGATTTCGAAGAAGACTTACAATTCTAAACCATTTTCTGTTATGTCATGCTAGTGTTTTTCATCGAAAATTATTAGTATTTTTAATGATAAAAAATATATCCTATATATATTTAAATCCAATAAGTTTTATTTAAAATAATCGAATTTATAAGCTTGAACAACTTCGGATTCTGTTAGTATTTTTATTCGGAAATTGACTTTTCTATTTAAAAATCGCTAGATTTCAAAGAAGATTCGTATTTTTTTAACAATTTCAAGTTACGCTAGCGTTTTACGTCGAAAATTGGCATTTTTATAACTTGAACAAGATTTCGAATTTTTGAACAATTTAAATTATGTTAATGTTTATCTTCGAAAAAATTGAATTTTCGACAGTTGAAAATTGAAGAAAATTGAAAATGAAAGATAATATTTAATTGAATTTTTAACTGCTGTAATTTCAACTATCTTTAATTTTCAAAAGTTTAAAATTTAATTTTTTAAATTCAACTGTTGAAAATTAAATTGTTGAAATATGATAAAAAATAAAAATTCCACTTTTAATGTTGAAAACTCAAGAAAAAATTAATTTTGCATTAAAAACAAGTGTTAATGAAAAAGTCGACAATTTCGAAGATGGGTTGCCATTGGAAAATAATATTTTGGCAAATTAATAGCTGTCCAATGGGCTCTAAGTGGATGAGATTTAAAAACAGTCTCGAGTTATCTCTTGGTCAAACAAAAAACATTACGTTTAAACGAAGATTTACCATCTTAAACAATTTTTTGATACGGTAGGTTAGTGTTTTTCGTCTAAAAATACTATAGTTAATAAAACACATTAGATTAAACAAAAATATGTAGAATATTTGAACAATAATAGGGAACGTTAGCGTTTTTAACCGGAAATCGGTGATTTGTAAACAAAAATAATTTGACCTCGACTTATAAAATTAAATTTACGGTTTTTAACAACTTTATTTTTGAACAAAAATGCAACGGTTTGTCTCTATATTTGCAAAAAATATCATATATTAATTCTGAAGGTAGGATATCAATTTTCATAAATTATCAAAAATATTGTCAATGCCTTTCTTTTATATTATTTTAGATAACAGATACTATGGAATAAAAAATTTTTGTATCAATATTAATTTTATATTTTAATTTAAGAACTGCGTGAGACAAAAAAATAATAATCGCGAGCATAGCTCGTGTGTTTGTTTTCTAATTAAAATCAAGTAGTTGAGTATTTTCATACTTCCACTAACTACAGGTTTGACAAAGTAAAAGTTGAGGTAAAAGTAACACCCAGCGAAAGCAATAGTTCAGCTTTTAATAAATAAATTCATCAAAACTCTATTTCACGACTCTCGTTTTACTTTCCAATCCAACGATTTTGGAATGCAGAATAAATATTTTTAAATTGACTTTGAACCTAAAAAAGGGGTAAAAAGAAGGTAAATATCATGTATTCATCTTTTCCGAGGCTTCCCCATCTGATTTATTTTCCCATTAGGTTTCTTTTGTTTCCGGGGATGCGGTAAGGTTTAAGTATGTTTTTTTAAATGAATTTCGAATGAAGAAAGAGGATAGGGTACGGCCCTGAGCAAACATATCTTTCGAGGCATCACTCGTGCAACGCATCAAAACTGTCGTACATTGTACAAAGTATTCGATACCGCGGAAAGACGGCAGTAGCCAGGCGGGGTCCAAATTATAGCGGAAAGAGAACCAATCAGATTTTACCTTATAAAGCAGCAATGCACCGCAGGATACTTGATTAACCAATCGCGTTCTGTGATATTCCCAATCCAAAGTGTACTCACCTATAGATGCACGTACGGAAGGAAAGTACACACGCGTCATTACACAAAGCGCAAGCCACGATTCTACCAAGCATTATTCTATCAACTAAAACATACCACGTTTATTCTGATTCTGAAACTCATTCCCGACATCCATACCTAATTCTTATTCCAAAAATTCCCCTTCAGAAAATTGTATAATCTTTATAAAGAGTTTTAAATTTCTGAAATATTTTTATATTATTGTAACAAATTTAAACGTTTCCATTTTAAATCATGGGAATACTTTCGAAAGGGTCACCTGAGAATACTGACCACCCGGAGTCATTTAATATTGCCAATTTCGTTTAGAATTGCTATTCCCAATAAGCCTCCATATTTAAACTTGGTTAAATATGGAATGGGTACATTTTTTTAATTACAACTCAAAACTTTTAATTTTAATTCTGAACCTAAACAATTTTGATTTTTTCATGCTAAAATTATTGAATTTATCTCACGCTTTCAATTTAACCGAAAGGTTAAGAATTAATTTTTACACGTAGAAAAGAAGATTTAAAAAAATATATTTATAATTTTAAATGATTTTCTAATGGTTACTGCCCATTAGAGCATTTTTTTAAAATAGATATACTTAGGTTGGAAATCCATGCAGGGATTACATAAAAAAGTCCGACAAGAAAAAATCGTGATACTTGTAAGTATAATTAAGTATTTCTTTCCAAGATTTGCAATTTCGGCCTGACTATAATAATTAATACTTTCAATGTAAATTTGAAACTACCCTTTTCAATCCTCTTAAAATCAAATTAAAAATAGTTCATGTTTGAGCGCCTAAAATATTAAAAATTTTAAAAATATTTAACTGGTATTGGTTCAGTAAAAAATATTTTAGCTTTAAAGTTTTATTTAAATCCTAAATAATTTAGTTTCAAATCGTTCAAATAAACAATTTCAAATATATATATATAGACAATAAAATAAGAAAAATAAGTATAAATCCTACATAAATTAGTTTAAAATCGTTCAAATATACAATTATAAATACAATATACATATAAAAAATAAAGACAAAATAAATAAATAAAAAATGTTATGAGTAAGATTTAAAACTCAAGTGCATCAAGCTTGACTTTAAATTGTTCAAGTTGGAACATTTAACTATGCAGTTTATTAGCTTGGAATATTCTATTGTTTAATTATTTAACTTCGTGCATTTCAATTAAAAATTGTTCACTTTCTAATACTGCTTTTTAAAATTACTATATATATTTTTTAACTTTCCCAACTTATGTTGGATAACAACTTCTGTTTCCGGTTTCATATTTTCAACATGTTTCAGATTCAGCTTTAACTTTTTTTTAGGAGTGTTAATTTTTAATTGTATTTTCAAATATCGTTTACTTAAAGAGAAAAGGGGCAAGTTTTTCGAGAATAGGGGGAAAATGGAATTGAAAGAAAGGGGAAAGGCTGTGATCCCTGCAAACGGAAAAGGGCTTTCACGTAGTAGAACAGCAAATCTCAGGAAAATAACGCGTTAAAAAAGTTTTTGAAGTTTAAATTAATAGCGTGTAAATTTGAAAGTTTTCATTAGAATTCTGTCTCAAAGGTTGAGTACCTAACTTAAAACCCGGCGAAGATTACGAACATGAATAACGAATGTAAAATAATATTACGTTATGAAGAAATATTCCGTTACGAATCTTTTGATATTGGCAAAAATGTATTATTAGTTATGTACCTATGTATTTTTATAAATAAATATAAGTTTACCAAACATCGTGCATCACAGTAGGTGCTCGTGCATAGTGTATGAGTAAACACATTTTATGTCAAATTTAAGTAATTTTACTTACACTTAAAGTGCTAAAGCATTGACCAGATCTCAAAATGCAGATTAGAAACATTATTTTATAAGCCTACTGCAAAATACTTTATTTTTCATCGCTTTTGTGCCGTTTTAATGATAACTACAAAACGTTAACAAATGACTTGACTATACTTTTTAGGATAAACATAAAATAATTACTTCAATTGGTATAACTTCTTCTCCGGTATAATATACATAGATTCAATCTCGTGTCCATGTCTCTTTCAGAATGCGTACATTTCTTTTAAAAAAGGGGTGCGCCAAGTTAGGTTCTGTGCCACATTAGATGCTTTTCTCCTATTTACAGGAAAATAAAATTTTCCATTGCTAGTCGTACATAAATTATGTATGGTAGAACAGACGAAACTTCTGTGAATTGTATTATTTGGTACTTAGACTACAAGCGAAATTGGTGAATTTAGATTAATCGTTATCAAACAAAATAAAATGATGTTAAAGGACGATCTGAACGTATTTCTAGTAGAGATTTATTTAAGAGATTTAAGCTCATTTTAAAGCAAAGAGTTTGCAATAGAAAAAAAACTATCTTACATGGTAAAAAAATAATTTTTAGACAAAATAATCAATCATACTTAGAAGTGACACTGAAAAAGTCCCTACTTTAAAGAACATTTTTCTACATAAGAAAACCTTTAGTTATGTCTTAAAATTTATTCTCAACACAGAGTAAACAATTCATATCAATAAAATTTATTATCAATCCGTAAGCTAATCTAAATTTTATTAGAAACTATATGTATGATCCTTCTATACTCGGTTGTAATAGTAACAATCATGTTTAGGAAAAAACTTCAATTTCCAAACAAAAATGTTGGAAAAAATATTCTTGGAGCAAAACTAGTAACTTGCGAATAAAACTGGAAATGCACACTTGCAAAAAGCATAGTTTCAAGGCAACAGTGTAAAATATATCGGATCGCAAAAGAAACATAATAAAGGTATTTTGAACCAATTCAGATAAAAATTTCAGTCAACTTTTTTAAAAATATGAAAAAGATGACAAGTTTAGGATAAGAGGCTAGAATATGAGGGCAATATTGAAGAAATTCTAAAATCGCAGTAGCCATTAATAATCCGCAATACTGTACTTGCCAGCACATGACCCCGTTCGGTGAAATAGGTGCTACATTTTATTATTAAAATATGATATAAAAACTCGAAAATTTCGGCACTATTGAGGCCCCCCACTTGATTAATTATATCATTATATATTCTAATGCAAGTAACAATTGAGATGACTTACGGCTTAACAATCGGCGATTCCATGCTGTCGAAGATTTCACTTAAAACAATTGCACGAGTATTCGCTTAATCGTTATTTCGGTGTCCATTTTGTTTGGTTAATTACTAAAGAGGCGGCAGTGCTGCCGCAGGTTACATTGACACATGAACCGTTACCCGAGGCACTAATAAGATGGAACTTAAAATTTATCGATTAGTCCCAGAGACGTTTTTCATTAATTTCTACAAAATAAAGAATTCCAAAAGTAAAAACATAAATAAGGAGCACGAGCGAAACTTGACACACTTTACTTTCCGAACACACGTTTCACTTTCACTTAAAGTTAACGTCAAAATAGGTATCAGTCGTGGGTGTAAAACTTGATAAAAAGGGTTACTGTCATTAGAATTCGCTTATCTGCGAATTGTCGTTCATTGTTACCAAATAATGACCTAACTTAATTCTTGTCTCTCTCATCTCATTTGCTTCCATTGTGCGTCCAAGATAACGGAAGTGACGTCCATTGTTGCGAACGCGGATCTCAGGTTAAGGTCTGTCCACAGCTGTGTTGAGAAATGGCTGCCGGCCCTTTCTAATTGGTTGGTTCTTTAGTTTTAAAGTTTCCAACCTTCCGCTAGTAGCCTACGCGCGAAAATTAAATAAAAATGCCGAATTTATATTACAGATTGAACTACGCTAGCCAAAATCGCCAAAAGCTACGCTATTGCCAAATAGCTTCAAAATATTTTATACATAATTTAAGAAGCTTTAGCCCCTTTATTCGACAAAGGATATTGGCATTTTTTACATTCTCATCATAATTATGTGAAAACTGACTATCCCAGATTTCTTTGAATCTCCACGTTTCGAGATCCTCTGAACCCGAAAAAACAGGTGGCGACATGGCGCGACAGAAATATAAGTTTGGAAAGGGTATACTTTTTTCATTTTCAAACAATATTCTTAAAAAGCCTTTTTCATTTATACGTGTATTGTTCATGAATTTAGAGTGAATAGTTTCATATTCAAAAATAAATAAATGCAATGGATGACCTTATCATACTAGCATATGGGTAACTCAGTTTCTACATGTGTGACCGTCGGCGAAGAAAGTGACCTAATGCGTCAAAGCTGAATTTTACAGGACAGGTGATCGTAGCAGAGCCCGCAAGGGGGCCTTCCATAAACCACGTGGCTTCTTTAGGGGGGGGGGGGCGTCGACGAAAGGCCACGTTGGTCTACATGGGGGGTGGGGGGGGTCCCAGTACGAGTCACGTGGTTTCACACTTAGGTGAAAAAAAACGTATGGCCAGAAAACAGAAAAATGTTTTCTGAAAACAATAATAAGTCCAAAGATATAACAACACAAAATAAATAAATTTTAACCCAAATATTTTATTGTTAAACCAAGTCTTTACCCCCCAAAAAACGAATTTTCAACAAAGTACATGAATCGTCGACTATACTTCCGAAAAGGTCACCCAAGAATATTGACTTGATACTTGGCCTAGGGGTTCCTTTTAGATAATTTTGACTTTTTTTTAAATGAGTTTTCTTTCAAAATATCGAAAAATATTGATTTTGGAAAAAAATGTTGTTCATAAAAGTTGTAGATCTCGTCGAAACACATATTTTTCATATTCATATTTTCTTTCTGAAATTAATATTTTTCGAGAAAAATGACCAAAATGAATTTTCAGATTTTTTTTTTTGAGACGTTGGAAAAGTGGTTCGGCGTGAGTGGCTGGAGAGGGTGTGGTTCACATTCACTCACGCCGACCCGCTTTTCCGACGGCAAAAAAAAAACCACTCATGCCGACCCTTTTTCCAACGCCCCAAAAAAACCACGCATCCTAGTGGTGGTCGTTTTTTTGTAACAAAGAATCTGAAAATTCATTTTTGTAATTTTTCTCGACAAATGTTAATTTTTGGAAGAAAAAATATGTGTTTCGACGAGATTTACACCTTTTGTAAACAAC
Organism: Andricus curvator; assembly: GCA_932195095.1. Lineage (NCBI taxonomy): Eukaryota > Metazoa > Arthropoda > Insecta > Hymenoptera > Cynipidae > Andricus > Andricus curvator. The sequence continues at coordinate 7,526 of CAKNYM010048500.1, forward strand.
ATTTTTTCCAAAATCAATATTTTTCGAGATTTAAAAAAAACAAATTAAAAAAAAATCAAGATTGTTAACAACTTAATTTATATTGATCTGCGCCAAAAATCCTTTTAATGCGTTCAACTAGGGTCTAAAAGGAACCCCTAGGCCAAGTATCAAGTCTATATTCTTGGGTGACATTTTGGGAAGTATACCCGAATCGTCAATAGAGGGGCCTTCCATAAACCACGTAGCACCCTAGGGGGGGGGGGTCCGACGAGAATGCCAAGTGGACTACCCCCCCCCTCGCGGGGGGGGGGGGGGTAAAAGTGGCAAAAATTGGGCCTCGTGGTTTATGGAAGCCCCCAAGCCAGCATTTGAGTAGTGGGGATGCGTCTACGAAAAGCACCCCCTCCACTCCCCACAACACTTTTAGGCACGAGCCACGAGTCAGTGGAGCTCACGGGCACGTCGCGTACAGCTGTAGTGGTAAGTGGTGGGGCTGGCTTCGTAGGCCTCTCGTTCGGTCTCCGCGTACGCTTATTATCATGCCTATGTTTGTAGCTTGATAACAAGAAAAGTAATTAGCTTAAAAAAATTCTGATTATTGGAAATGAAAGAGTAACTCAGAAACTATCGATTGGTGTAAGAAAATAAAAATCTATTTTTTCCGCATTAGGTTCCTTTCTTTGCGGACAGTCACATGGTTATGTCCACAATAAGGGTGTCTTTTTGCGGATCATCGATTTCGAATTAATCCTGGCATTAATCTTTTACAGAGGATTCATTTCTAGTTACCTTGTTGATATAGGTATTCTTTTTAGCAGAAATTTCAATTTACCGAAGTCTCAGCCCCCCCCCCCCCCAACACTAGATCTTTAGTAAGAATTTAGTGATTTTCTGGGAACAATCTAGGAGTTCCTGAAAAAACACTATAATTTAGCTACAATCTCGTTTTTTTTCGCGAAAGTGAATCGATATAATCGAAATTTCTGCTAATAATGAATGCCTACGCCAACAACTTTGTTTGTTTATGACAAACCTGATTGGTCGAGAACCTAGATGCGAACCCATTGAATTCCTGTAGGGAGAATATGGACAAACGGCAATAAATAGAATTTTTCATCGTTCCGGATGCAACAGTGATGCTTCTGTTAGACGGGAAGTTTAAATTCTGGCTGTAAATACTTTTCCGCTACCCAGTAAACACAAGATAACTTTAAGATATCGTTATTTTTATCGTTCGCAGGAGCTCTTACAGAAATTACCAAATGATATCTTTACGACATCTTCAAGAAGTTGTTCAATGATTTTTGATGTCTTTAAGAAAACTTTTAGAAAAGCGCGGGCTGTATTTTCAGAGATAACTTAACGACATCTTTGAAGATATCGTTAACGATACATTTTTTAAAGAAAAAAAAGGCGCGTTGCAGAAGGCGGGTGTACGATATGGAGAATTGATAAATAATTATATATATTTATATAATAATTTATATCAAGACTTATATTTCCTGAAGATAGAGAGCTGTTTTTGGCAAGTATCTGACACGCTTTTTATTTCTAACCTATTTAAAATTGCTATGAGTAATCGGAAAGAATTTTCTTTCTTTAAAGCTTCGTTATGTTGTCAATAATTTGTGATACCGTTTATTGATATCATTACAGACAACAATTGAAGTACACAATAGCATGAATAAATGGCATGATAAATGATTGATTATTGCCATTGTTATACAACTATTGTTAACCAATTATCTTCTCTCTCGTCGCTCGCTACAAATTCCAAAAGGCGTTGTCTCCCTTCCTTTAAATTAAGAAATAGAATAATAATATAATAAGGTAAGTGCAAAGAGTTATTCATATTGATAAATGAATTTAAAAATTCGGTCTCTACATGCAGTGCAATCATTTTTGCAGTAAATGTTTGTGAAAAGTTTTGCACAAATTAAATAATTTGTGCAATAACTTCTATTTTACAAAAACTAGGTCCGCAATGCAATAAACGTTCTGAGGTTGGGTTTTACTCGCGGTTCATCGTAAGCAACTTTTCACAAGCATTTACTGCAAAAATGATTTCCCTACTTTTAATGCATTTAGAGACAGAATTTTTAAATTCATTTATCCATATAAATAACAATTTGCACTTACCTTATTATATTATTATTCTATTTTTTAATTAGAATTCGTTGACACTTAGCTGACATTAGTGATGGCGCCTGACCAACGTGACTGTGGTAATACGCGGTATTCTCGGTAATTACCGTCATGACGGTAGAAAATGGTAAAAGTCGGTAAAACTGATTTTTCAAAGTGATAATAAGTTTTGAAGCGATGTTTCGCTAATAGAATAATAATTAATTTGTCTAGAAGTTCAATTTCAATTGTATCTGACCGCAAAAGTATTAAATTGTACCAACAAAATTAGAAATATGGGAAACATAACCTCAAACCTTAGCTTAAGACAGTGGTGCGAAATTTGAAATTCTACTTATCTCTTTGTTTATACTTATTGTTGTGCAGTTAAATTCTCCACATAATGGAAAAAGAGTGAAGAATATGAAAAACTTTTGTTGATATCTTATATTATACTTTTATAAATAATTAGGTTTCTCTGTGTAAAACTATAAAGAGTGAAATAAAAATTGCTATGTTGCATATTTTTCATTGGGATTAAGTTTTGGAAGGTGTTTGTAAATGAAAAATGTATTGAAATGATAATTAAAATGCGGGTAATTAAAAATTTAAAGATGTAAAAATTGTTTGCGCATATTTTTCTAAATTCAACTAGTTTTTAGCATTATTGTATATAATCTATAAAGTTTTGTTTATCGTCAAGATGAACATTCCTTACTAAAAAAAAATCACGAATCATCAGAAAAAAACTCAGGACTGCTGGCCATTTCTGACCCCTTTTGTTACGTTTCTCGACGGAAATCGTCAGGAAAAGTCAGCATTCGTGGGAAAATGTTTAGAAATCGTCAGAACTTGGGTTTGAAGGGTAATCACTTTAATAGTGTTCCAAGAATAGAATGCCATAAAACCTAATCCATTTTATATTTGCCAGGTTATTTATATTATTTATTTATGCACATATCTTTTTACTAACATTTAATTATTAATACTTATATGTACAATACGTGACTCTGAAGATGAATCTGAGAATGTTTCCGTTTGGCATATCTCTTTCTCCTTACGAGATAAATTATATTTATCCTAATTTTAAACTTTTTAGGAATATTTTTAGGTAACTGAAATCTTTGGCACAACACAGAATTGAAGAAAAATTGTGGGCAAATGATTTTATTTTGACAGCTAATTTAAATAGCCCGAGGATATGGTGAAATGCATTTTGTGCTTCAACCTCTTTCGTAAAAGTTGCATCTGCAATTTTCGCACTTCCTGCTAACGTTCCTCCACAAAAAACTGTTTCGCAGGAAAACAATGAGTCGCTTTTGCAAACTAGAGAATATGTTGTCTATAACATCTCATAATTTTTAACATTCGACTTTAAAATGTTGGCATAATAATTTTTTCAAGTGCCTTCTGTAATGGAAAGAGAATACTTATTTATATGTGATTTTACCTGATTTCACGAGTTTCAACAGTATTAAAAAATGTGATCCTTAAAAAATGTTGTAAGAGCTTGTTTGTATAAAATAAAAAGATGTCATTTATTTTCATTGTTTTGTAATATTCATTTATTTCTAATAATTCAGAAATTACTGAAAATTATTTTGCTTGTAATTATAACATCGTAATTCTAAAGCAAAAAGAAAAGTTTTACGTAAAACAAAGTTTGTTAAAGTCCTTCAGAAAAAGTTCGTATATCTTTGCTCATTTGATATTTCCCAGCATATTAAAAAATCAGTGAGGAGTCACACATAATTTTAAAATTTGCTAACAAAAATTGTACTTGAATCATTAATTTAAACTTTCATGTAAAAAATACATTATCAACCAAATGGCTAATTTTCCATTTGTTCCATATCTCACTTATCTACTTTTTAGTAAAAAATACCTTATAAATATTTGCAAGCATAAAAACTTGATTTTTTAATTATTTCCATAATTTATTAAAATCTGCATTTACAGAATAACTAATTTAAGCTTCTTCATGTCATTTAATCTCGTGTTCGAAATTCCCCCACAGTTTAGCAGACGACATTTTGAGGTTACTTCTAATCTAGCTACATATTTCTCAATTTTCAACCTAATTATTTTCATAGCCAAGAAAAATTGCGTGCAAATAGGCCTATTGGGTTTTCCAAATTCATCTAGAACTTCAATTTCATATAATTTTCCTTTCTTTTTGTTAAAAAATGACTTTTACCGACTTGTACCAACTTTTACCACATGACCACTTTTCCTGACCGTCATGACGGTAAAAACTAAAACCTGTGTCACTTCCCATCACAAGCTGACATGGCTTTGCTAGAGTTCCTCTAGGGAGAGTTGTGTCACGTTACCCCCTCCACTAGCCGACGCGAAACCGGAATCGGAAATACGTAGTGAAGCGCGAAACATTTAAAGTATTTTAGATGTCTCACTCAGCAAAACTTTAATCTAAAAGCCAAAAACAAAAGCAGAGAAGAAGCAAAACTTTAAGAAAAGGTTATGTGTCATATATTTTCATGAAGTGTTTGTTATGAAAATACACTTTTTCAATGAAAAAACAATAGTGTCGTATTGCATTCTCTACAGCCGTAATAGTTCTGGCCAAGGATTTTACTTGAGACAAGCGCCAAACGATCCTAAGCTTAAGCAATTATGAATGGAGAGTATTAATCGAGATTATTGGATACCTCACTCGAAATCAGCTGTTTGTGAGGTAAGATTTTAATTTTCAATAAATAATGTAATAAAAGTCGGAAATGCACCTTCTTTTTTCACGATTGCAGGTACATTTTGACTGTAACATGTGGGAAACTATTATCTTCTATTCAATCAGTGTCTGAACATTAAATTTGACTTGAAAGTCGCGCCAATTTCAAAACATCCGATTCCGCTTTCGCGGCACCAATCAGAAGCGGAGTAAGCGGTGACACAACTCTCCCTAGAGGAACTCTAGGCTTTGCCAATCCATAATATCAGTGCTACCATACTAACGATTTCAAAGTTCACTACATTTTCGCAAACTGAATATTTTTAAAGTCCCTAGAAAGGACCCCAGAGATCGAACTAGGCCGGAAGTCAGATTTGTTACCAGAAGTTCCTATGCTAGCTTCATCCCCGTAACGGTAATTTCATACCTAGATTGCGGGCAGTGGCAGGCAGCCAGGATGCCTGCAGAAAGTCCACAACAGTGAAAGAGATCAAGAATGGTCCCTCTCTTTTCCTCTTATGGACTTTCTGCAGTCTCTGTATTCTGCACGAGACGGTCAATCACGCACCCTAGTTGACTGCTCCCCTCCACCGTCATATCCAAACGCGCGCACAATTTAAATGTGCAGCGCAGCCAATTCGACGCGACAGCCGATGCGAGTCTGTCACGAGATATACGTATTTATTCAGTTGTTTATTTCGATTTGTGATATTAGACATGTTTAGAACGTAAAATATTGGTTTGCCTATAAAATGGAATCAAACCAATCAAACGAAAAGGAAGGAAACAACGATAACATTTGTCATATTTGTAGCAAAGAGTTTACGCGCAATTCAAATCTCAGGCAGCATTTGAAGAGATTTCATCAGGACACACTATCGGAGACTTGTTTGACGTGAGTATATAAAAAACGAATTTTGAGAAATATTATGGACTTACATATCATTATCGTTTTGAATGTGCAAAAAAGTATGCGTTTGTAATTATGCACTCGTAATTTTATTTTCATAGTTATGTGTTTCAATTATTTTGATTTTTAGTTTTAATGATCACGGCTGATAATGAAATATGTGCAGATATGTCGTTAACTCTGATTATTTTTTTACAGCCGCGATTGACAAGACTCTTTAACTTTGATTTTTGCAGCTTGATTTTATTCGAATCTCTAATTAAATTTATGTTTTTCTACTCATAATGGCTACAGCATTAATAATCGTTACAAAGCGTCGTGTTTTTATAGCCTAATTTGTTTCGTCAGAACTTTAAAATAGCACTTAACCAAAAAAAGGATTTTTCTGATAATAGATATATTCATAGCTTTTTACTTTCATTATACATTGTTAAGGCAGAGTCATTTAAAATGTTATTATAGGGTCATCCACTAATTTTTTTTTATTTTTGCATATTAAAGTATATGCTCTAAAATCACTAATAATACCAGTATAGTGTAACAAAGACTTTTTTTCGAATTTATATTTGAAAAAGAAAAATTTCTACACATTTAAAATTCCTATTTCTGTCGCGCCCATTCCGCCATCTTGATGTGACGTAGCTAGCCGCCAAACGCTTGTAAATAAGCCGGGCGATTCACGCTTTTTTCATAAAAATGCAAAAAAGTCAGCACTACCATTGGTGTTTTGTGCCTCCATGCAAGAACACGTTTGTCAAAAATTCAGGAAAATTATTCATATCTATACCCAAAGGTGAGGAACGAAAAAAATGGTACAAAATTGTTCGTCGTGACATGTGCCCTAATAACCACATCTTTAACGTCAACAGTATATTGTTGCGAAGATCATTTCAACATAAGAAAATATTTTTATTTAAAATAGAAAACTATCAAATATGCTTTTTTGATAACATGAAACCCGTACTTTACTGACATTCAACAGTGTGTTATATATATGGGATGCCGGGACGTATGTGCACTTTAACCTTAAAATCAAATTGTTTATTTGAGCAACAAGTATTATAAAATTATATATTTTTTAACTTTGGAATCATGCTGCTATTTTTGAAAAAGAGTTTCCGCTAAAGAGCGAATATATATTTAATTCTTATATTTTATCAAGTGCAAAATCAAAGTATTGAATGTTGAGATTAAAGCTATCGCTTTATGTCAACATCTATAGCATCTATAGTCGATTATTTCGTTTCCTTTCTATTTCTTTTATTTAAACTAAAATAAATACGATATTATAATCTTGATCAAATAAATAACTTTAAATTCAAAACAATACACCGGTTTGAATATTCAAAACGGTTTGAATACTTTTTCGCTTTCACTCCTCGAGTCTCAGCACATTGAAACTGGAGCACTTCGCACAGAAATCACTTATTTTAAGTGTACTCACTTTTTGCAAATTATCCGAACTGGCTTTAACGTATCCAGGCATATTGATACTTCATAAAAATAAACCCTTTTTGCCAAAAAACGTTGATTATTAATTATTTCGTTTGTTTTTATCAATCTGACCATGTATTTTCTTCGGGTTTGACGGCGCGTGACGTCACACCACGTGTTTCGAGCCGTGAGGGCGCCACATGTTTTCTTTTATAAATCGACATTTACGGTGGATATTTTATCACTTTTTAATAAATTATTATAAATTAATAAATAAACTAAATTGAGTTTTAATTTCACATTTTAATTCTTTGAGAGTCAAAGTTTATAAAAAACTCAAGTATAAGGCAAACAAAATTTTTGTGGATGACCCTATTCTGATAATTATCATATTCAGTAAAAAGTAATAATTGATTTCGTGCGAATTAAATAACTCCATTCACATAGTGCACGACAGCATGCACTGCACATTTAAATTGCACGCGCGTTTGGATATGACGGTAGAGGGGAGCAGCCAACTCGAGGGTGCGTTATTGACCGTCTCGTGATACCGGTCAAGTAGTGCTGCCAGACAATTCTCGAACACAGCCAAGATTATGCCCATCGGTATGGGAATACATGCATGTATTCCACCAGCCATGAACCGATTTTGCGCAATTTGCGCTGACCGTCAGGTGACCGATTTCCGGGAAAATCGTCGAAATGATGTTATTACGCAGAAAAACGTATTCCCTCTGTTGGACGTCGGTATTTTACTAGTTTACGAGTTTAGGTATACATAATCACAGCGCATAATATAAATATAAAGATAAGAAATGTATCAAATATTGTTATCATAAATTAGACCTTCTTTTACACGTAACTTATATATGTTTAATTCATAACTACAAAATCAGATGTTTATATCGCGTTAATATTTTATAAATGTGAATATAATCGAAAAAATGCATGATTCTAATATTTCATTTAAATTTAAACAAGATAATTGGGCGAAAGGCGATCAGCGCTGCAGTTTCGCATTTTTCCCGTTAAGTCAAATTGGGAACTATGATCATAATAATCGTATCATGCCCCTGATCAGTGATGGGTAAGTAAGTAAAATACGTCATCAGTTTTCTACATGATGTAAATTACGTCTTGTTCTATATATGAGGGCGCCACCTCTGAGGCCGGAAATTGAAAACTTGAATCAGACAGCCAATCAGAGGTTTTCTACATGTATTTTACACATTCGAGGTATTTTACGTCAAATACCTCCTTTAGGTATTATACGTAAAAAACTTCTAGTTACGCGTAACTGCACAACCCTGGTTGATATTATTATTTTTTAATTAACAATATAGGCATTAAAAAAACCCTTACGAATGCCGATACCAGAAATCCAAAAAAGTGAGATTATGCACAGTTCTACAGGTCCGTCATCTTGACACGTAATTTACTAGGTATTTTACCTGTTTTCGACGGAAAATACTTCATTTAGGTATTTTACGTCAAAAACGTCCAGTTACGCGTAACTGCACATCCCTGCCCCTGATTGGGAATATTCTCGAAAATATTATCTTTTTGGAACTCTGTTTGCTAGCCGCCAGATGGCGCAGCAGGCGCGAATAGATTCGAAAAGTAGTTTGCGCGTCATCATATTTTTCTTTTCATGTCGGTAGAGAGCGCGGTACAGAACGGTTGTGTTCGAACTCGTTTCGTTTCTTTGTTGTTGTTGAGTGCCGGGTGACTGAATTTCGTGATCTCGAATCAAGAATGAAGTTGTTTAATTGCATCCACTGAACTCGAAAGTGATTTAAAGTTTGAAGTGTTGTTTCCGGACAGTGAATGTAAAAGAAATTTCGAAGAGACACTCAAGAAAAAAGTTTTTATTTTTGGATAAATCTACTTCTTCAGTGAAACTTTTTTGACCGGCTCTCGAGAGCGTTTTGTTTCCAGAATGGCGAAAGGTCAGTTTGGTTTACTTTTTTCAATGTAGTTTCATCATATTTTGGGTTTCATTTATTTTTGGCTTGCAGAAATGTAACCTATTTATAAACTAATTATAAAGAATCTTTAAAATATATACGTCATCTTGTACGAGCATCGCGTATTCCTATACCAAATATATTTTTCTACGCGTATTATGTCGAAATCACGAGGTTATATTCAAGGGGCGGTAGGTTTTCCAACAATTTGGATAAGAACTTCATCCATTTATGGGCTTTTAACTAGAAAAGTAATGTCTTAGTTTTGTAGGCTAAAATGTTCTGATTACGAGAAAATTAACTAGAAAAGTAATGTCTTAGTTTTGTAGGCTAATCTTTTCCGATGAAAAAATACTCTTCTCTTACCTCTTCACGTTGAAAGTCGAAATTGCCGTACCTAATATACAATCCACTGCATTATTTTTATTTTTTAAATCACCATTATAGGCAAGTGCACCATCCTCAATGAAAAAGATTTTCATTGTCATTGCAGTGCGTTTATATTTTATAAAGCCTGAGCCTGTTATTGTTTTGATCCGTAGCTATAGGAGTAATTGTAATAAAAAGCAGTACAAAATGTAAATGTTTTCACTATTGTTTTTGCAAATATTAAACACTGGAAATTAATTGTATAATTTCTTAACCTTGATTAATGTTCATTTTCTAAGATAAAAAATTACATAAAGTTATGAATCTTGAAACGAACAAAATTTTTTTCACAATATCAATTTTTTGTAGATACTAGTCAGTGACAAGTTTTAATAGATTTACATAATTTAAAGATATTTCAAAGGACTTCAAAGATTTTAGAGTATTTTTTAAAAATTTCAATGAATTTTCAAGAGCATTGAAAAGTTGCCAGGGATTTCAAAATATATCTAAGTCTAAGGATTTGAAATTCGTTAGGGTATTTAAAAAAATTTCAAAAGATTTTACAGGATTTGAAATATTTCAGGGTGTATTTTAAAAGATTCCTAGGACTTTTGAACTGATTTCAGTAATTTAATAGAATTTCAAAAGATTTGAAATATTTTAGGGTACTTATTTTAAAAGATTTCAAAACATTTTCAATAGATAAACAAAATGTTAACAGATTTCCAAGGATTTTAATTATTGTAAGGGATTTGAAAAATTGGCATGTGGCTGTAATGAATATCATAGAATTTTGGCTATTAAAATATAAAATATTTCTAAAGTATCAATATTTTTTGAAATTCATTTGAATTCATTTGGAATTCAGCCTGGATTTTCATTAATTTATCCTATACATATTCTTTTAAATTCTCTCGAATTTTTTAATTGACTTGAATTATTCTAAATTTACTCAGATGTACTCAGTTAAATGCATTTAAAAAAATTATTTAGTATTTGTTTAATTCGCCTTGAAGTTTTAATCAAGTTTCATAAAAGTCTTTTGAATTCTCTTGAATTTTTCTCAACTCATTTCAAACTTATGGAATTCAATGCATTTCTTCATATTTTTTAATTGTTTTCAATTCACTTGGATTTTTTCAAAATCACCTTGAATTTTTATGAATTCTTTTAAATTCAAAATAACATTAGTCACATTATTAATGCACATTAGTCACTTTTTGGGATAGAAATTAGTCAATTTTTCGGTTTAAGTAGGTCAATTTTTTAAAGTAAAGTAGGCTGTGGCAGCCCTGAGATTAATAATTTCTAAATTTAAATAAAAAATTGTTTTATTCTATATATAAGCGATTCTATATCAAAAATGTTACAAAATTGAAATTCTGGCTATTTTTGTTCAGAAAAAATATATTATTTATTTATTGTAGGACAACTCTCATTATCTCAAAATTTCTTTCATTATTTTGAACGTTCAGAACTGCAGAACGTCATGAAGGCATTTATTTAAGATTTGCATATAATTATAATCTTTACTTTTTTATTAAATTAATGTTTATATTATTTATCCTAATAATCGGAAGTTTTTTGAGTCGATAAGTTACTTTTCGTATTGCATTACCATGCAATCTTTATCGTGCATTCTCTGCTGTTTCGCGACTAAGCACCTAGATAGCAGCATCATGACCTTTTTTCGAATCATCGGTGCCTATGTAATGTTCGTTTTTCCCGCTTGAGTTACTCATAGCATTTTCTTGATAGGTAAATCGCGCGATTTTGTTATGAGAAGGATTAAAAGTGTAATTTATTCGTAGAAAAAGGAATTGACAAGCAATATTTTGACAGATCAACCAAAAATAACTATTCTCAACTTGATCGAAGAATTTAATAATTAAACATAAGTAAATTATCAGTTTGAATAAGGTTTATTGTTAGACAAAGTTCAATCTTCGGAGTTGGATTTCTTAATCCTTGTGAAAATAACCCTCGAGTACAGTGAATTTATGTGTAAATAACATGCAACTTTATAACTTGATTAGTCAATATGGACTTAAAAATAATTTTTTCAATATATTTGAGGTTCTTAGGTTTTATGCATTCAATATTTAGAAATTTATTTTAAATCCAACTAAAATTATTCAAATTGATTATTTATCGTTTATATAGGCTTTTTAAACGGCCCTATTTAAAATTGGCGGCGTTTATTTTAATATTTTCAAGTCCATAGAATTGGAAACAATATTTTTGTGTGGCCACATCCTGGTAAATGTTTTGTCGTTTCGGGGTTCTATGTAAAAACATACTAAAAATATATAATAGGGCAATATTTATATTTGCTAGTTATAATCGTCTTAAGGAATTGCCTAATTGTTAGCGTTGTCTTATATTGTTTTTTTTTTTTTTGTAAATTGAGTAAATTGTGTTCCTTGGAAATAGGAGCAGCTCTCACTATACCTCATAGTAGTAATTGCGTGGTTTCGGAATTACGATTCAACCAGGTAGTCGCCACTGATATTTGTTTGAGTGGCATAATTAATTAATTTGTCAGCTTTACTACGCAATACTCTGTCTTCTAGGTCACCGAAATCGTGTTGATGACGTTGACACGATTGAATGGTTACTCATTAATTTTACTCGAATAAGCAACACATAATTAATAAAGTAACTATTGTACGTTTTGTATTTCAATTTCAAAAATAGACTTCATTGAGAAATTTCAAACCCCATTAAAGGGGTCTTCTAGTTTCGAGCCACGATTTAGAGCCTATTTTTGGAATTTTACTGCAAAGAAACTACACGTGATAACTGGAAACGGTTTTTTGCTATCTATTGATAAATTCTTCGAATCCAGAAAGTGACATTTGAAAAAATTGTTTCCACACACGCGACCTTGGAGCATCCTTGAGTGCACTGCAAATATGTCACTGTCGATTTTGTTGTAAGGCTTCGGCTATTTAGATTGCATAAAACAAAAAGTGAAATATGGCTTTAATTATGATTACATTGGCCAGGTCAGGACACAGGGGTTTTTGAAATCTTCGAAATCTCAAAATGGCCGACTTTTTTTACCAAAAAAATGTTTTTCGAACTACTTTTTTGAGCTTTTGCAGGCTGTAAAAATAAAAAAAATAAAATATTTTCAAAAAAGCTTGTGGCCTGACCTAGCGACATGTCTGCTGAACAATTAAAAAAAAGACCCGATATTCCAAATGCTTCTAATCGATGTCTTACCAAAACTTTTTTAAAACATGACTTTTGGGGAAAACCCGTTTAAACATAAGTGATGGAATAAAACATGATTAGAAATACTTACGATTTAAGTGACTATGGCAGGGCACGTTTCTACATTTGAAATATGCAAAAAAAATCGAGAAACCTCGAAACTAGAAGATCTGCTTAAATTATTGTCTTCAAAGTAAATCGTAGGCAATTAAATATAAATAAGTTTTGCTCTTATACTAAATTTAAAGAAGATTAAGCTCTTGAAAAAAAATTAAATGAACAAAATTATGGCTCATTTACCTGATTGAATTATTTTTATTCGTAAAGAAATAATGCAAATTCAATAACTACCGAGGGTTAGCAATTCGTGAAGTCAGGTGTACACCTTCGCTGAAGTCACTGGCGTGAACTCACTTGAATTCACATGAAGTCACTGAAATCAATTGAAGTCAGTGCACATTCCATCAGTCGAGTTGTGAACCCCTCGATAACTGCACATTTTTTTGCTTTTGCTTCTTTTAAATAAAAATTAGAATTTACCCCTATGTCGCCCTAATGGCGTTTTAAATTTCGATGACAATTAAAAAAGTTTTAAAGGAATCTGTATTATCATTAGAGAATAACAGAAATTTTTAACGTCTTTTCAGACTAGATGGAGCTATGAATTGAAAATTATTTTAATTAAGTTTTTTCTGAAAAAAGATCTCCTTTCGCTCCGCTGGGATACGAACCACAGAAATTCTGATTTCCGGTCAGGTGCTTTCCCCATTAAGCTACTAGAGAGATCAAGAGAAGAAACTTTATTTCAGAAAATATACGCATTATTATGCTAGATGTTACAAAAATTAAATTTTTAAAGGCATCTGTATTATCATTGGAGTATAACAGAAATTTTTAACGTCTTTTCAGACTAGATGGAGC
>CAKNYM010048500.1:21153-63957 GCA_932195095.1 Andricus curvator
GCTCCGCTGGGATTCGAACCACAGAAATTCTGATTTCCGGTCAGGTGCTTTCCCCATTAAGCTACTAGAGAGATCGAGAGAAGAAACTTCATTTCAGAAAATATACGCATTATTATGCTAGATTATCCAACTTCAGAAAACTAATATCCCTGGGATTTACTGTGTGAGTTTTAATCGTGATTTTTTGTAGATTTCTACAAGATTTACAAATTATTTTAATATTTAAAAATTACCGTAATGATATATTTCAATGGGACACAAATTAAAAATGTTCTAGATAATTAATAATCAAGTAGATTAGCAATATTGGGTTAATTTAAAACGCGTTGAAATGATTTTAAATATCTTTTTGAAACGTACTACAAATTGTTGTAGAGTTGACACAGAACCGAACTTTGAACTAACGGTATGAAAGTCTATGACTCTGTTTCAGAGACTCTAAGTCTCTGTTTAGTAAATTAAAATAAAACTTTTATTTTTTTATCAACATTACATGAAGAAACGTACCTACTTCTTATATTTCTTTTCCATTTTTTTCCACATCGTTTTATTTTCAAAAGAGAACCGTCTGTTTAAACTAATTGTCGAGCGCGAAGCGCGAGTGTCGTAATGAGAATGTAATCGTCAAAGCCGCAGGTGCTTTGATAACCGTCCTTAAAAGTAAACTGAAAAGCAGTTTCAGTTCCAATTTATGACTGCAGTTAATCAGGGGTTTAAATCACAGTTTTCGATTTAAGTTACAATATTTATGATATTTGAACAAATATAGTCGAAATGCACGCATTAAACGTTCGAAGCTAAGCGCGAGGGCGTACTCGCGCGCCATAGGCGCTTTCAAACTTGGCGCGCAGCGGGCATATTTTTTCCCCCATGGAAAAGGGGTTTAGCGTGATTGTGGTGAGGGGGGTGAGGGAGAATGGGCCACTTCCTTTTCGCCCTTCAAAATAGATTTAAACTCACTACTTACTGCTCCCTTTTTAAGGTCCACCCTGTACAATTAATTAATATTTTACAACATTTATTACATTTTCTAAAAAAAATTCAAAATTAATTTTTGTCATTATTCTTGAAAAATAGTAATTTTATGGAAAAAGTGTATCTACAACTTCTACCCGCAACATTTTTATCTCAGATCAATAGTTTTCGAGGTATAAAAAAAATAGTTTTTGAAAAAAGTACAAAATAACTTCTAGACCTAGTATTGTAGCATTTAACTAATGAAATAGTACACAGATTACAAGTTTATTTAACCAAATTTAATTAATGAAAATATTGACTAATTCTATAGTTATTTCGGTTACTAATCAATCAGTGCAATTTCCTCGGGGATTGTTTTCGTTATAAAATGGTGGACATGAAGAGAAAGGCTCAACGTGTGTGGTGTGCTACTGTGCTAGATTGTTGTATTTTATCGAATTTCTTGGTGTTCTTATACACTGTAAAAAAAGCTTTGGTGATATTTACAATCAGCTAGTAATTATACGTGCAATGTATTTTTAAATTACAGTGTATAACCTGATTAATTTACGATACTACAGTACTTATTTGCAATCTAGTGTGATTTTACTTGAGGTAACAATGTGAAAATAGAACGAAGGTTGTTCTATTTGCAGTCGACTGTAAAATTACTACGTCCGATGATGGAAATTATTTGATCGGCGTGGGACATAGTAAGTTTACGTAAGGTGATAAATTTACTTGGGACTTTAAGTCTACGAAAGTATATGTAAATCTTGACGAAGAGTGCTTTTCTATGGAGAGGGAGTAGGTCCGCAAGGTCGAACGCCGCAGAATAATGTGCAGGACGTAAATTTCGACCATTCGGGACTAGCGAGTGTAATTCGTGCCAAACGATGAGTTCCGGAGACGCCCGAACGGCCTCTTACCAATGGGTGCGCATTTCGTTCGTTTGCATTCTTGTTTACGTTGTTTTGCACGTTATGTCGCTTTGATTTATAAAGTTTGAGACTGTCAAGTGGTTACATTCCGTTTTCTCCCTTAAATACAGAAAATAGCTCAAAAATATTGTCACCTCTGTGAACAGTTGTGAATAGTAGCAAGCTGACCACAGGTTAGAGAAAACCTGAAAATCAGATTAAAGTCAGGGAAATTTGTCAATCAGGAATCATTATGAATAATTCAGAGATAAAAAAAATATTGAAATTTGAATAACCGAAAAGTTTTTGGCGAACTAAACCTCGAAATATGTTTTCGATTATAAAAGCTGAACATAAAATTCAACGAGATTTCGGACAGTGGCTCATCTGATAATTTTTGTGATGATTTACGACCCGTATGTAATTTCACGGTCGACGACGGAAAGTTTACGTCCTGCATGTATTTCTTTACGGCGGACGCATGTTAAGAAGAAAAGTATGTATTTATACAGAATTCTGCTTATTTACTATGTGCCAAACCGATCGAATTATTTCCATCGTCGCAGGATGTAAATTCACACCAACTTTTTTTACAGTGTAGGATTATTTTTAGGCCATGTCTAAATGTCCAGACAGTCCTAAGGTTATGCACGTTTATAACATGATCGAGTCTAAACGTACGGACCTGGCAAGGAGAACGAGGAGCTGGAAAAGGGAAGGGGCGTTGGCTGGTGTGTGGACGTATAGACACTACCTTATTTTTAACGTGAATGAATCAGGGTGAATTAGATTAAGCATTGTGTACATAATATTATAGTTCTTACATTTTGAACACCGGTAAGAATATTATAATCTGTCTATCGATACCAGCAAATTACTTCACTCATTGACAAAACATAATTAATAGAAATAATTGTATTTTTATTTGCGACAGCTTCCACACCTTGTGACATGGATATTACGTTTTCTTAAATTCATTAAAGTTGTGTTCACACATTTTCAGAATGTCAATTTTCCATATTCGTAGTCAAGGAGATTATTTTTGTTCTAAGATACCTTCAGATCGAAATGGGTTTCATAATTTAAACAAACAATTTTGTAAGAAAATCAACTTTTTTTTCCGCGAAGCAATAAAAGGCAGAAACTTTATGTTGGTGGAGGTGACGTAGCAAATTTATAAATTTCATAATATGGCCTTCTTATTGTTTCAGTATGATTGAAAATGTTAGACAATTGCGTTCTTTAATTAAACTTTTATATTTGTCACATTTCTCAGTTCTGTTTTCTGATATTAATTAATACGTACAGCCCTAAATAAATAAATATGTTTTCACCGATTATAAAATTAATTAATTTTACTTTTTTCTATATCTCATATGATCAAATTTTACATAAAAATAATACCTTCTTATTCATGATGATTTCACGGAAAAAGCAAAAGATAAGTGTGTCGCTATACGCAAAAATCGAAGTAGATAATGTCATATTACACCAAAATAGGGTAATATTTTATTTTTACGAAGGTTTTATGGGCAACGATTTTATTCCGTATTTGCAACACGTTGTATCTTTTGTTTTTTCTGTGATTGCATCAATCTTTATAGTTCTGGCTAAGAAATAAAGCTCTTATGATAGTAATAACCGAGATGTAAAAGTTTTGCAACTATTTTTAAGCCCTCAAAGGCGAGAAAAAAATTATTTATGAAATGCAAATATCCTTAAAACTAAGCTAGAATAAAGCGCTCCAAAGCGTCTTATAATTGTGAAGCAATTTAGAATGATAAATGAGATAACGACTATTTTATATGTACATTCTCTGATGAAACGTCTGGTAGAGTATTCATTTGTTACACTCACTGTTTACGATGAGGATAGTTATTGGAACTCTGCTCTCCACCTTGGCGTTTCTTCCTAATTCTATTGGTAAATATAATATTATAATACCTATTTGTCGAGTACATTTTAAATTGAGTGGCAATGAAATGTGCATATGAAAATCGCCCATAAAGAATTATGAACAACACAAAGTATTTTGGCAAAATTCTTGGTTCCGCACGAGGCAAAAGTTTCAGTCGTAAAGATTTGTAATTTAATGAGACAAAAGTTTTGGTTACAGAGGCGGAAAAACAGGTTTAAGGGGTATTTCTATTTGACCGGACCAAAAAATCGATTTTTCATTTTTTTTAGTTTTTGATAGTATATAGTATGTGGAATTTGTACGCAAAGGGATTTGTTTGGTTCGGACTTTTTAATGAAGCTGCAGCAGGGTCAACTGCGCAGAGCGGAGAGTACTCAGCCGCACGCTGTGGAGGGCCGCCTCGGCAGTGACCGCAGGCAGGTCATAAATGTGTATAATAGAGTCATTGTTCGTCTCAAATAGGATTTCCTTCCCCAATACGATGTTCCGAAAGCATTTATAGATTTGTATCCAAGGTCTAGTCAAAACTTTCAGTGTTAGGTCTGAATTTACAGTGTCACGCTACATGTTGAGCAAGTCGTTTTTCTCAAAACACGATTTTTTTAAATGGCTGACATGATTCCGTCAAAACCACTCGACCCATTAAGCTCAAATTTGGAGGATATGTTTCGCAGATGTTTGGCTATAGCCCGAACTAGAATAAATAAAAAATAATGATTTTTGAATTTTTAGCAAGTCAAAAACTACCCCCAAAAACGTCAAAATTCGCAGCCAAGTGAGGGTGTCGTTTCCGGGACACATTTTTTGAAATGCTACAGCGCCCCCTATTATTTGTTTTTAATTGGTAACCATGTATTTTTTTAGTTTAAGATCTGCTTAAAAATATAAAAAAAAACTTCCATTCAAAAATATTAACAATTGTATTTTTTATGAATTTTTGAAAAACGCCTGAAAAAAACTCGGCCAAATAGACATACTCCCTTAAAGTAAAATGTTGGGAACATATGTTGTCAAAAATTTCAGTTTAAACCTTATTAATTTTTATCATATACCCAACATCTCAAACTAATGTGAAATTTTGAGTAACTTTTAGTTCTACACCTCTAGATTATAAACGTGTCATTTTGTAAACATTTCGTCAAAGAAACAATAGTCTGCTATCGTGAATACTGGGTATGCAAAATGCATTGTGGTCATATTATATCAGGAAGAGGAATGATCCTTTATTTAGTTTCGTGCTGTTTTAAAGTAATGAAGAATTTAATTATATTGAAAAATAATCTAAAAAGCTGTTTGGTATACGATATCTACAACTTCAAAAAGTAAACAAATACCAAAAAGCCAAAAAATTTATGTCCAGTATTTTTCTTACTTTCTCGTTATAAAAAAATAATTGTAAATATCCGCACAGTTAATATCTCATTGAACAGATTTAAGACCGGAATAGTATATACTTAAGATTTTTTAAACCTCTTTTAACCGTAGAACAGCACAGATTTCACATTTGCGTTCTTTTTAAATTCTAGATAACCTCAATCAAATGGCTTTTCGTTGATTCTTTGAGTACCATTTACTTTGACATTACTTCAGAACAGCACGTAAGGAGCCATCCATAAATTACGTAATATTTTTAGAGGAGGGGGGGGGGAAGCTCCCAAAAGTGTTACGTAATTTATGGATGGCACCTAACTAAAAAAATGATCTTTCCTTTTGCCGAGAATAATATTCAAACAACTGACATTCTTTTACATTTTATTTTTTTAATTCTTTAATGATGACTTTTATAAGGACAGTAATGCATTTGTCACACCCAGTATTTGCGATAGTAGACGATAAGTTAATCTTTTCTGAACTGGTAGTGATTGTGAAATAACCTAATACGTTTTCAATTTTTTTATAAGCATGATTTGAAGGATTTGAAGTCTAATTAGAAGATAAATATATTGACAGTACTGAATTGTTTTGAATTTGCACGCGAAATTATTGTAATGTCATTTTTGAAATAAGTGTATTGCTGAGGGTGCGTGTGGTGTAGAACTGCGATGTTTTCCCACTCAATATCTTGAGATTTCTGAGGTTTCGTGGGGCCAAGTGAGTGCAAAAAATTCATTATTTTCACAATATTCGAAAAGTTGTAATATATAATATGCCCAATTTTCAGAAATTTTCTTGAGTTGCCAGCGTGTGTGATGAGCTTTATATGTGTATATACATCCCTTTTTTGTTTCACATGGTCGTATAATAATATACTATTAAAGTATTAACACATATTATTTCATTTTTAGTCTGTAAAAAATCATCTCTAGGGCTAGCAATTTTAATACCCGATCGTGTAGACCAACAAAAAAGAACATCGGAAATATATCAATTTTTTAGAGTTCTTGCAATTATAAAAAAAAAATTTGAGCCTTTGAAAACTTTCTCGCAGTCAAAATTTACAAAAAAAATGAAGATTACTTGAGCAATTAAAATGGTCAGACCCAAAATGAAACTTTTCCGTACTGTGCTGTTTTTGATTTGCAAGATTTGTTTTTTTTAACCCATCCTATAAGTGCAGGTGAATTGAAAAACATCTGTCAAATTACCCATTCACTTCACAATGTATGTACGAAGTCGTTCTAATTCTTATTTTGATTATTAAAATTGCTCCATTTATATTTCTTTTTACAGAATTATCAATTGAATCGTCCCAGAATACAGGTCCTCGAATTCCTGAGGTACTTCGTCATGTTTATTCTTACGCAGATCTATCTGGTAACTTTGTACTACTAAGAGACGGAATTATTTATGAAACAGTACGAGATAATAGCTACATCATAGGAATATTGGCTGGTGGTTCTCCTCGTCCAATGTATGACGCTCATGAGCAACAGGTTCTAGTACGCTTGAATGACAACGTAACTTTTAACATAACCCCAAGATTAAGTCGACGATATGCTAAATTCTTCCCGCGTTTGCACTTAGTACGTACTAGTACGCGCCAGCCTAGGCGTATACGTCCACGTCCACGCACGCGTACTCGTCAGGATTACCAATAATAATTAGGTATTTTTACTTCCAATATGTCCGCATGGGACTAAACTTTATTTTTTAAATATCATCGTAAAATAGCTATTTGTGATAAAAGTGCGCAAAATAAGCGATTGCCGATAAGTGTGAAACTTGCAGCATGAGCTAAAGGCAAATTTTGCAAGAACACGAGTAGCAATTGCCTGTGCGCGCCTGTATCACACTCTATTTTTTGCAACATCTGTCCGAGAAAATTATTTAGTCAGGGTGGCCGCAGGTCAGGGAAAACCTGGAATTCAGGGAAAAGTCAGGAAATTTGGTTGTTATGGAAAATTCAGGGATTTAAAAAAAGTGGCAAAAGTCACAGAATTTCTGTAAGAAGCACTTTAAGTAACTGTCAACAATAATCAGGGCTGCCACACAATCAATCTTACCGTAGGTTAACCAATATTGAAGTCAGGTATATACCTATTTCTGAATTTTCTTGAATTCTTTTGAAATATTTTTTGCGGTATTTTAAAAGATTTCTCAATTTTTAAATAGTTTTCAATAATTTGAAGGAATTTCTAAATATTTCAAAATATTTGAAATATTTTAGTGTATTTTAAAAGATTCCACGGGATTTTGAATAGATTTCAATAATTGGAAGCTTTTCCAAATGATTGTAAAGATTTTAGGTTATTTAAAAAGGGAATGTCTATATGCACTGAAAAAATTACGCTATTTGTACTGAAATTTTTGTACAAATAGCCGCTTTTCCAGCTCCCGCCATTCGTACCGAAAAAATACGGATATTTCTACCGAAATTTCGGTACGCGTAGCCACGTCCTTTTAAATTCCAATTTGAATGACATAAGGGATTAAAAAAATTATATGGGGTTTAAAGAATTTACTAGAATTTCGGAAGATCTGGAATGATTTTACTTAATCTATAAGTTTTAGGATATTTCATTCATTCAACCATTTAATTTCACGGGATTTTATAATATTTTAGTCGATTTCAAAGAATTTATTCACAAGAATTGAGGGAATGCGTAAGATTTAAAAATATTTCAAAGTATTTCCAAAGATTTTAAAGAATTTAAATAACTGTAGGAAATTAAAAAAATTTACAAGAAAGTTTCAATTGATTTTAACAATTTGAAAGGATTCCAAAGAATTTGAAATATTGTAGGATATTTTAAAAGTTTTCAAGGCACTTTCAAAAGCTTTAAAAGTTTTCAAGGGATTTAAAAATATTTTGAAGGATTTAAAATTTTAAAGAAATTTTAAAAGATTCAAGAAATTTTTGATTGATTTCAATAATTTGAACGGATTTCAAAGGGTTTCAAATATTTTAGGGTATTTTAAAAGATTCCAAGGCATTTTCAAAAGATTAAACCAATTTCAAGGGATTTCCTAGAATTTTAATGTTTTTAAGGGATTTAAAAGTTTTGCATGAAGTTGTAATGGATTTCAATGATTCATCTGGAATTCTTATAAATTCCATCTAATTCTTTTTAATTTCTTTAAATTCCATTTATGAAAGCTTCTATATTAAAAAATGTGACAAGAATGGAATTTTGTTTTTTAAATATTAATGGTCAGAAAAAATAGAAAATTAGCCAGGGAAAAGCCAGAGAATTTTGAAAGTGAAGTTTTGCGGTCACTCTGTTTAGCGCGTCTATTGCGTCGATTCGCAAAATAGATGCGTTTCAAAGTGCGCATGCTCCAATATTATTCTCATACAGACTGCTAGATTGAAGCACTTTACACCGAGCTTTGCACATCATTTAGAGGCATGGAATTCCTTACGAATAGTAAAGTACTTGTTTGTCGTCCGGCTAGTTTGCAAAGTACTTTCGGAGTTAGTATTTTACTATGTTGATGTACATGGTTGGTGACAGCACCATATCCGTACACCTAGGTGCGAAATTGGGTCGGCTGCCAGAGATTGACCATCGGCCCAAAGTCGGCCCTGCTTTGGTAACCGATCTACGGTAACCAGAGTTGGGCCGACTAAGGTGTTTTCAGGCTGCCATGGTCCCACCGACATTGGCAACTGACGTCGGCAGCGGGCGAAAAGCCGACTGTCGGCCCAATTCTGGCCCAACTTTGGGCCGACCATCGGATGAACTGTGGCAGATTGGTCGGTACGACCGTAAAAATACGGTCGGTCCAACTCTGGATACAGCAGTCGGTTAGCCACAAGTCACCTTGATGCACCCGACGGTCGGTCAAACCTTGGCCCGAGTATGAACAGACCGTCGGATAAACTCTGGTTCATTGTTTCAAAAAGACCGTGAAAGTACGGTCGGCTCGACTCTGGGCAAGAGATGGCCCGACCATCGGCATAACATTGCATTGTATAAGTCATCAGGATGCACCCGACGGTCGGTCAATCCTTGGCCCAAATATGGGCTAGCCGTCGGATATACTAGAGTTTAAAAAAAGTTTGAAGAAATGTTTCAAAAAAATTGTTTGAAAAAATTTTTTAATCAGAAATTTTTGAGAACAAACATTTTGGAAAAATATAAGGCCGACTGATTTAATTCTTCCTAGAACTCCTGCCCATCGGAATTTCTCAGTGCACAGGCAATGTCAACAATGCGTCGCCACCAGTAGCGAGCGATAAAAGCAGGCAGTACTTCTTCTGTAATTCAACTTGTTTTACATAGAATATACCATACGCCATACCGTTGTATTACAGATAATAAGGTCATGTACCAGAGTGTCGCGTGACCTTTTGCATGGTTTATATTCGGCGGCTTTATAATTTGAAAAATGTAAATATTGTGTTGAAATTTTGGAATATGGTTCAAAATATATAAGGCATGGCTACCTGGTCCATTTGTGTTTTTGTTTTATTCAAGGTTGTATGTAAAAAAAATCGATCTCTGGTGGAATTTTGTAAAAAAGGAGCTACATTTAAATAGACTGATTATTTATATTCTAAATTAATTTCAAATTTTTCAACCGTACCGATGCGGAGATAATTAATGTCAAATTTGAGCACTTTAACACGTACTTCATGACCAATGCATAGGCATTTAATATACTTTAATATACTTCATAGGTTTTTGATACCTTAGCTTTATTATTTAACAAACGCCTATTTGCGTAAATAATAGTTTCTTTTTCTCTCAAAAAGTCAGTTTTTCTTCTCACAGAATCCTAATCAAGGTTGCCTTTTAATATACTTTATACGTTTTCAATACCTTAGATTTATTATTTCAGAAACTCTTAGTTTTTTAAACAAATTAAATTTGTTTCAGCTATATTTTTCCAGGAAATTTGGAAATGTTCTCTCTTTTCTGCTACAAATACTACCACTAGTGATCCTGTTGAAACCATACATTTTATTCGTGTATTATTGAAACAGTTAATTACTATTTATCTCTTGTATTTTGTCAAATTGACCAGTTGGGTGCGATAACGGTGTTCTTACATTTTTAGAAGGCGCTGGTTTCTCATTTGTTCTTCACGAAATTATGTAAAAGACAAATGAAAATAAGTGACTTTTAAAAACGCAAGACCTTTATTGCACCCAACCGCTCGAATATGAACAATTCAGTATTGTAAAAAATAAAATTTATGATTTCAACAATCACTAGTTGTAATATTTATAGCAGAACATACAGAAAATTTCCAAATTTTCTGAAAAAATATTGTTGAAACAAATTTACCCTTTTCAAACAAGTAATGGTTTGTTAAATAATATAGCTGAGCTATCGAAAGCGTATAAAATTTATAAAAAGGCAACCTTGATTTTGATTCTGTTAGAAAAAGCCGACTTTTTGAGAATGGGAGTTTGTTAAATAATAAAGCTGAGGTATCAAAAACGTATAAAATATATTAAAAGGCAACCTTCATTATAATTCTGCGAGAAAACCCCGACTTTTTAAGAAGAAACAATTACTTAAATAAATGGAAATAGTTTAAATAATTGAAAATTATTTTAAAATATTAATAATTATTCACTAGACCAACAATAATAATTTTTGACAGGAAAAATGAGAATAAAGTACTGAAAGGCGTACATTTCGTGCAGAATTGACATTGTTTCAATTATGTACTGGGCATATATCGAAAGCACATAATTAGCACGAAATTCCTGCGCAAAGCAGAATGTGATATGAGTGGCAGTTTCCTTTTTTTCGAGTGGGAGTTGCAGCTTCATGTGAAGCTAGCAGTACTAATTATCTTTAAAAAGACTTACAAGGCACAACTTTTTTCTTGGCGGCCTAAATTATCACTAAATTAACACTAAATGCATGCATAGTACCCATGTCAATCTGACAATGTGATAGTTCCAGCTTCACGGACCAATTTATGTTTTACGAAGATATTTAGAAAATAAAATTCATTCTCATGCATGTTTTATCATTGTTTTCCTCCAGCTGTCGAGGGTATGCTGATTTGACATCACAAGTGAAAATGCCTAATAGACCTTTTCATTTCAATTCGGAATTTAGTAATGCGCATGCAGAATCATGCCAGTTCCCGCGAATTCAAAAGTTTCGGCCCTACTCTGTATAATGTATGAAAATGTATAGTATTTTAAAACTTTTTAAAGCCATAATTACGTATTTGGTGCAAACATAATGAAGAATAGTGTAGAAGAACTCAAAGATTTAGAGGCAGAGTGCAAGAGTACTAATTTTATAAAATTTTTCTTAGAAATGCCCACTAAGTATTTTTTAAATCATGTTTATTAACAAATGTAATGGTATGTTAACAAAGATGGCCGAAATTTGACCAACTTGATAGGAAGGTTAATTATATTTTGCACATGAGCACGAAAAAGCAATTTAAATGAAAAAGGCCTATGTAGAATTTTGTACTCCATCTGATAGGAGTTAATTTTCGCATAAAAAATGAGATATGGAAAAAGTAGCATGGAAAATGTAAAAGCCCCAGTTATACATCTCTAGGTTGTAAACGTCTAATTTTGTAAAGATGTTTAAAAAGAAAAATTAAAATTTTTTTAATTTAAACCTAAATTTAAACCTGCACGTTTTTAATTTTATTTGGTATAAATATAATTCGAAGTCTGATTACAGGATAAAAATATTGACAGTACTGATTTTGTTTGAATTTGTAGGAATTCGCAAAAGAATTTCAATGCGATTTTTTGAAAAGAGAGTATTATATACAGAAAATGACTTATTTTTGTCGAAGTTGCTTGAAACACAACGCCACGATGAAAATGTGGTGGCATCCAAGATTCTCTCTATAAAATATGGGTGACTAAAGTGGGAATTGTGTTATTATTAATAAGTTAATAAAATTATCCCAGTCTCTTTTTTCCCGTTCCCCCTTATCCCTTTACATGGATGTTAAGCGATTGCGGTATCTCTGATTTTCTCAATACTGTTGTCACTTTACCTAAATGGTAGAATGATAAAAAAATATTTAAAAAGAAAAATATTTTTTATAGATAATTCTAAAAGTTTAGGGACATATGCACATTATTTTAGTGCCTTTCATTTAATTTTACAAATTTTCAACTCGATATCTCATTTCGTGTGAACGTGAATTACTGGGAAAAAATGCCGGTAAAGTAGAAATCAGTTGAGTATTATATGGCCTTAACCTGATCTCTGACACCATTTTTTACCAATGTATGATAAAACTCTTCTCTGAGAGCAATTCATTTTTTTATGCAAATACAATTCAGTTGTTTGCTTTTCGTATCGTAAGTTTTTCGACCGATAAGCATATCGCTATTAGTATAGGCTGCGTCAGAGAGACGTAGACTATGTACGGATTAGTTCTGTAGAAAATCCTTTCACCTCTTTTCAGTTAGTTAGAAAATATCAGAGCTCGGAGTACGAGTGAATTTCTTCTGCTACAGCCGCGAGTCTTCGTTATTTCAAATTTATTTTGAAAAATCGTTGTTGCGTGAACGCTTATCCGGATGTTCGTTTTTTCTGCTCACACGATTAAGTTTCCGTGAAAGAAGGAAGTGTACAATTCAATCTGTTTTACTACTGGCCATGTGGAGCTACACGTTACGTGTTTTTAATATGTGCATCTATGAATAGATTCAAGAGAGAATACTTTTCTATCTGTCACGATGATGTGCATGACATTAAAAACAGAAATCCAGTATCTTATCGATATTTTCTGAGTTATTGTGCTACATGATCTTCAGTGAATTATTTTTTCGTCTAATTTGTTCTTGCAGGAGAAGGCTATGCTGTATTTTCGCGAAAAGTTTGTTCTATGAAAATAGGTTATTTATAATGTTACACAGAAAAATATGTCATTAATTCAATCCATTTTCTGACATATGTATTTTCTTCAACACTTTTTTGATTGGTTTAAAAAACGTTAAAGTAATAATCTTAAATAAGACTATGGACACTGATTTAGAATGAAATAGTTTAAACTGTTTTGATATTGCATTACTTAACGAAAACAAATTTAAATCAGTTTTGTATTGAGATGAGCTGTACAGTGCACGTGGTTAAAAGAGCGAATCTTGCTTTCTCTGCAGTACCGGTTCGGTCTAACTTTTCTTTGCCTTTTCGACCTAAATTGAGATTCGAATGCAACAGCAAATAAAGATTGATAATTATAATACTGAAACTTGTTGAAAAAATAATTTTCTGACTCAAAGTGATTCAAATTTTCTGTACATTGATATTTTGTTTGTTTCATTTCTGAAAGAATGATAGGTAGTGATTTAAACACAGATGCAACTAAGAATTATAGACTGTGGCTGTGGCACCTACCACATGAAGCAAATTAAGTTGATACGTAAGTCGTAACGAAACTATAATTTGGAAGATTATGAAGGAACAAAATTATATCCACATTTTTTTTGCATATTTTAGAAGCTGTTATTGATAATGAAAGCATTATCTTTAGTTAGAATTTAGTTCAAAGTTAGAAGTTTTTAAAATAATTTATTTAATCGATAGTTGGATAATTATTAGTTCGATATACAAATAAAGTTTACGTATGTATGTATGTATGTATACCATTAAGCCATCCAAGTGCTAACCGCGTCCAACGCTGCTTAACTTCAGTGATCTGACGAGAACTGGTTTTTTCAGCGTAACTTATCAAAAAGCATGTTAGGTTTTAAAGTAGTCCGGCCACTGGAAAAACTAGTGAAAATATGTCCAATATTTTTTTTTCAAATTTTGAGTTAAATCAAAAATTTTCCCAGTATATCTATTAATAAAATAAGTATTGATTTTTCATGCTATTCAATATTAATAAATTAATTTTGAAATAATGATAAAATGTAAACTTAAATCTTGGTTTGACTCGATTCGAGTCGAGATCATGCACTACACTGCTCGCGTCGCATTTTACAGATCTTGTTTTTCGATATTTTTTACTAAAATTAATCTCAAGTAACCTGTTAGTAAGTACAAATGAGCAATAATACAAGTTCTTCATTATATTTTCTATCTCCGAAACAGTTTTCCTAACAATATTCAACGTGTTTTAAAGCCAAAACTAACGATTTTTGAAGCCCGCGACAGGCAGCTCCATAAGATCACGTATTTTTAACATGACTTTAAAACTGTGATAATTCAAATTTCAGCCTAGAAAGGGCCAATGATAAAGGCATTAATCGAAAGAGGACTTCTGTCTCTGCCGAAAAACAAACAAACTAATTTGAACAATTTTTCAACGTGACCGCGTTCCAATATCCGGACTACTTTAATTATACTTCATATTGTGTCTTTAACAATTGAGTATAAACAGCTGCTTAACAGGCTGTTTGTCACATTTCCTGTTTAATAAAGACTAGCTATTTACTGTTAGGTTTTTCGTAACACTTACCCTTTTTCAGGTCGTTCAGGGCTAACGTTACGGAGAATTCCGTAATACTAGCCCTGGCGCTATACGTGATCGGTTCGTTTTACGGATAATTCCGTAATACTAGTCAGTGCTAGATAAAGAATATTTCCTAGTATTGCTCTTAATTCTTTCCCTTTACTTTTTTGGTAATAATTTACTTTGATGACTTTTCCGAATTTTGGAGTAAATGGTTTGAAACCTTTTGCAAAATCTTTTTTCTAGTCCAAAAAAATCAGGTAAAATATCAGTCGGGGTGACCAAAACAATAACTGATTTTTTTCAACGTTTCGGCTTTTTCATGGAATTATAATCATTTGTATTTCTCTGAAGAAACACTAGAATAATCGAAACATTTTTTTGAATTAAACTTTTTTTTTTCAAATCAAATTTCAATAATGTTAAATATTAGTAGATTTGAATTATTTTAGTAAATTTCAATAATTGTTGATTATTTTAAATATTAAAATAGTAAAAATTGCTATAATTAAAATTAAAATTATTATATGTTAAATAAATTTGGTTTCATTAATAAATTATAAATATTTGTAAATTATAAAAAATTTGAGTTGGAATTTCTTCAAGCGGGAAAACGGAAGGGGGAAGTTCTCTCACACCCTACATCTTTTCCAGCTCGAAAAATTACCAAGTTTTAGACAATCTGATAACTTTTTTTCGAATTGGTCTTGAAAATGTCATTTGCGAATATTTTCGAGGTTATATTCGTAATCAGCACCTCAAAATAGCTAGTATACGTGGTTTTAACGGAATGATAATATAATTAGTCATGAACGTCATTTCTATATATTTTTAGTTTTTCCGATATTTGTTGGGTTCTTGGGAGGAAAATATTAAACTTGTTCAGACTCAACCGAATAATATTTTACTTCTGGCTTACAAAGAAGGTTTTCCAAAAGAATTCAACCCATTTACTGCAAAATTCGGAAAAGTTATCGAAGTACCGAAAAAATTACCACTTTTTACTTCCTCATAGAGGGGAAGCTTTGAATTGGTAACAATTTCAAAGCAATTGTAATTCATTTCATTGAAGGTTCCTCAATTTAAAAATACCTAATACAAAATTCTAACCAATTGTCCAGATGTATGTGTGCGGATGTGTGTATGTATGTGGATGTGTGCGTGTTTGTTGATGTATGGGGATGTATACGTGTATGTTGATGTATGTATATGTATCTATGTCACGCTTTTTTGTGAACACGATAATTTGAAGGCGGTTGCAGATGAATAATTGATGAAATTTAGAGGGCTTATTCTCACCACTAATATCTTTAAACTGATAGAAGGATTTCTAAAACTATTTATTACATTTTTTTAGCATTATATATTATTTTATAAACCGATTTTTTATAGTTAAAATTTTTTCATTTAAATGATTCAAAGTTGATGCAATAATATAAAAGATTCTTTGCCTTGAGCCGAATCGATTGACTTATAATGTTGATACATTTTATTGAAGAGTAAGGAGTTAATTGAGTTGTGGTCATTTATCTTATTTGAAAAATAAATTTTTGTAGTAAACTTTTTTACTCACATAATTTAAAGTTGATGCAAGAATAAAAAAGATTCCTTGATTCGAGACAAATCTATTGACCTGTAATATTAATAAATTGAAGGGTACGTCTTGAAGGGTACGTAAGTTATGGACATTTACATAATTCGAAAAATATATTTTAAACAGAAAAACTTTTTTCTTTTACATAATTCAAAGTTCATATAAGAATAGAAAAGACTCCTTGATTCGAGACGTTTTGATTGACCTATTTGTATTTTTTTATTTTGACTTCTTCTATGAGGAAGCAAACATATTTCCTAATTAATTATAATGAGAAAGCAAAGTGCTCATCAAATGAGCACCATAAAATTATAAATACGAGCAAAATGGAAACACCGGGGATCGAATTCACAGCTAGTTTATATTTTCACACTGAATGCAAACAATTACATATTTTGAAATTTTCAATTTGAATCTTATGTTAGAGTTAATATTTTTAATCTAAATGCCTTAAAGTCGAACAATGTTAAGTTAAAAACGTTTATGGAATATTTTGAATCCAACTTTCCAATTTGAAATTTGGATAAAGTTCCGAAAGGAGAGTACCTTCAGTTAATTAGAAACTCACTATACGGACGCATTTTGACATGCTGATTCCGAATATGATAGTAAAAATACCCGCATATTTAATTTTCAAGATCAAAACGTTAAAGAAACGGTTTTTGAAACGGGGTTTCGCTTTTATTTTGAAAAACATTGATATCGACAAAAGAAATCGTAAATAAAAGTTGTAGAATATTTAAAAAAAACATCTTTTATGTCAATTACGTTTTTTCTCTAAAACCATTATTTTACGAGAAAAATGAGATTATCCAAAAAGGAAGTGTACACGTAGCTAATGAGGAGAGCTGGAAGGGGGGGGGTGATTTTGATGAAATTAACTCTCCCCCTACTTACCCTATCCCTTTTTCCAGCTTTTTGCTTTTTCCGTACGTTTATCTACGTTCATCACATTTGTCAAGGGGAAGGGGGAGCTGGAAATGGGCAGGGGGCTTGGCTTGTGTTCCAAACTACCAAGGCACAAGGTACCTTTCCGTCCCACACGAGACATTGTAAGGAGAAAGGGGGGTGACTTAAATTATATCTGCGACCAGTCACAGGGTGGCTTTCCCCCACTAGACATTGAAAAGGGGTACGGGTACAACTGAAATGATTTATGTAATCAGTCATAGGGGTGTCCTACCCACCCTATATAAGATATTGGAAAGGGGTAGGGTTGTGACCTACATTATTTCTGTGACCAGTCGCAGAGGTGTCTTGACCCCCCACGGCACAATGGGAAGAAGCAGGGGTGTCACTTTAATTGTTTCTGTGATCAGTCACAAGGGCGTCTTCCCGCCCGCATACGAGAAATTGTAAAGGAGTACGGGTGTGACTTAAATTATTTCTGTGACAAGTCATTGGGGAGCCTCCCCCCAGGAGACATTGGAAAGTGGTAGAGGTGTGACTTAAATTATTTCTGTGACTAGTCACAGGGTTGCCCCCCCCCCTCCCTCTATGAGATATTGGAAAGAGGTAGGGGTGTGACCTAAATTATTTCTGCAACCAGTCACAGGGTTGCCACCCTTTCCACGAGACATTAGAAAGGGGTAGAGGTGGGACTTATATTACTTCTGTGACCAGCCACTGGGGTGCCGCAAGTTCCCATTTCAAGGAATTCTCCACTTACTCCCTTTTTACTAACGTTTTCCTTCT
Source organism: Andricus curvator (assembly GCA_932195095.1). Classification (NCBI taxonomy): domain Eukaryota; kingdom Metazoa; phylum Arthropoda; class Insecta; order Hymenoptera; family Cynipidae; genus Andricus; species Andricus curvator. Next base: position 39,026 of record CAKNYM010048500.1, read on the forward strand.
TTTCTCGAAAAAAAAAATGGTTTTTAAGAAGGCTGTGTCTAGTCGTCCCGAAAAATTAGGGGGGTTGGACCAATATGATTTATGTGGCCAGTCACAGGGGTGCCTTCCCGTCCCCACGAGACGTTGGAAAAGGGGTAGGTGTTTCACCAACATTATGTCTATGGCCAATCACAGGGGTGCCTTCCCGCCCCCCACCCGAAAATTCGGGACGACTAGCCAAGCTTATGAAAAATATTGCACTAGTCATCCCGAATTCCGGGACGACGAGACACCACGTTTTAAGAAAAAATGTTTATTACACAAGGGGTGTACTTTTAAAATTTAAATGATCTGCAACTTGTACTTGAAGTTTTTTTGTAAATTTTTATCATTTACTGAAAGAAACGGAAAAAAACATTACATGTTTATAGCTATATTAAGTTTTGACCTTAAAAATAAAATTTTCGGGTATTTTCACTATCATATTCGTGATCAGCGCGTCAAAATACATCGGTATACTAAGTTCCAAATTAATCGAAGGTACTCTCTTTTCGGAAATTCACCCTGAAATTTTATAATATTGTATGTCTATATTTTGAATTGTTCACTTTCAAATTATTAAATTTTACATTGTTAATTTTTGAAGCTTTAAATAGAAAGTGGGCTAGTTTGGTTCTTTCGTATCTTTTAAAATGTAAGATATTTAATTTTAAAAGCGTGAACCTGAATTTTAAATTCTTTAATTGAAAATGGCGTAACTAAAAAAGAAAAAAAAACACAGTTTAAAAAATTTCACATTGAAAGAGAATTAAAACCTTGTTAAAGGATGATATCCATATTGGTCTCAGCGGCAGGCAAATTGGTATTTTCAATGAAATTTTTGTTGCTGTTTCAATTTTCAAACAAAAATATAAATTCGAACAAATCCAATATTGAAACAGTCGCGTAATGAGAACTTGTGTTCTACTCGAATCCGAGTGTCGCTCGCAAAATTCGATAGCAAACGAGCCTTGTTGTGAATAAATTTCGCGCTCCGTTATCAAGAGGTCGCAGTAGGCACCCAATAATCCTTTGAAATGCCCGAAGCGTTGGAGAGTAGCCTTCGTCGAAGTGCTAAACAGCACTTTGACAGCACTGTCACTGTCCTATTGTCCTGGAAATTCCACTGTAGCGATGAATATTGCAAATTCGAGACGAAGCTTAGCAAGAGCGTTCGCAGTTGCTGTTATTGCCGGACGATGAACTACTGATAGTGTAAAGGTTGCCAGGCGAGCGAGCGTGTTGATTTCCTAAAGGCTCCTTTGAGCGTTCTCGTTGTCAATACAGGGATACGTGCTATAATCCTGACAATAAAACAATGCAATAACAGAAGCTTAAGACCGTTTCCAAGCACTTCTTGGATCGATTACAATTTCAGTTGGTGTTTATTTCCGTTAAAGCAAAATGTATCTATGTAGAGAATATTTAAGTTCATTTTATGAAGAGTTGAGTAGACCCAGAAACCTTTGAAATTTCACATTTGACCGTAACCCTTCATCATTGATCCCTGAAGTTTGTCTCTGCCCTATGAAGCTTGACGTGTTATATTTTTACTCACTAAATCTAAGCTAGTAAAATTTCACTAATTAGTAGTAAAATTCTACTAATTTGGTGACAGAAAAGTGAGCAACTAAAGTTTGGTAGAAAATTACTAATTTGATTATTCGAAATTTTTACGAATTGAGTAGCGGAAAACTAGTACAGTACAAAGCGCCTTTTTCGCCAAGTGCCTCTACCCTCTATTACCTCTAGATTCGGTGAGCGCCTTGAGCGTGGCATTAATACGCGTGTGCGAGATGATATTCAAATAATTCGGCAATGCGTCTCAGAGATATTTCCCGCCAAGCCCTCTTAGCGAATTTCTTGGTCCAGAGCACTGGAAAACTTGATTTTGGGTCCCTTATCATCTGTGTACTTGAAATTGATCAATCAATATTTTGAGGTTCTGCAGGGCTAAAATAAGTTTAAAAAATTTGCGGGCGTCTATCAGATCTGGCGCTTTGCGCTCGATAATGTATTTGCCTCACGTTACGCGTTCGACCTTTGTACTTCCCCCACATTTGTGTATAAACCTTTTAAAATTAAAGGTCAAAGCATTGGCAACTGTAATTTGGTGATTATGAATTCTCGTTTGTTAAAGCTCTTTCGGCTTTAGAGAATACGTTTTCTCATCACGTGCCGTTTAATTTAATTATTGTATATTATTGTATATTCTGTTCCGTACTCTTTAAAACAATGAACTAATACTATAAGTCAATTAATTTGTCTCGAGTGAAGGAATCTTTTCCGTTCTTGCATCAATTTTGATTTATATTAATGAAATAAGTTCAACGATAAAAAACCGATTTTTCAAATATTACCCGTGACCATATCTTCCTTACTTTTCAATAAAATTTATTAATATTATAGGTCAATCGATTCGTCTCGAATCAACGAATCTTTTCATTCATGCATCAACTTAAATTTATGAGAATGAGATCATTTTTACTATAAAAAAAATTAATAATATAAAGTGCTAAAAAAATGTCATTAATATTTTTAGAAATATTTATTTATAGAAAGTGTGACATCTACACACACACACATCCGGACAATTGCTTAGATTGCTTAAAACGTTGTATTAGATATTTTTTGATTGAGGAACGTTTAAATAAATGAATTTAAATTTTTGCAAAATTGTTACCATTATAAAGTTTGCTCTCTGAGGAAACAAAATCATATTTATTTTAAGAATATAATCGACAAAATAAATCGCGATTCATATTTGGAATTAACTTTATCGTGGATAGGAATCGCTTTTCATTGTTTTTTAAGTTTTTAAGGTTTGTTCAATTAAAAATTAAACATTTGTAGAATAAATTTATGCGGCTTACTGTTCTTACTATCAGAAGAGTATCGATAAGTAAGAACCCACTTTTACCAAAGCTCATGATAATTTGTAACTAAAATTTGTTGAGTTTTGAAAAGTACAAATCACAATCTAACAAATATTAATTTTAGAGGATTTTTAAATAACTTAAGTTTAAACGGTGTTAGTATAAAAAACGTTGCAATTTTACTATGCTAATATAAAAGAGTTTTAAACGAAGTTTAGAATCGTTGAATTTTGAATGCTTCCAAGTAATGCAATTTTTATGATTTTTTTAGAATAGTTAAATTTTGAAATATTACAATAGTGATTCAATTTTGAATATTGAAAATGACAGCTTGGATTAATTTTTCGTTCGGAATAAAATCTTATAATTTTTTATACACATAATTGGACTTTGAGCTTAAAATTGCTGAATTTCACGTCATAACACACTAAAGTCCAGATGTAGAGTAAGTGTAATTTTTGTAGAGTTTAATCAACATTGTATAATCTCTATTTAGAAATTAGTATAATTTCAATGCATTATTTGTATTCAACTGCATACATGCCTACATATATGTGTAGCGATTAAACTATAAATATTATCGTTAATTATGTAATTGAATTCACGTTAATTTAACTATTATTGCAATTTAATATTCCACGTTATAGTATATCATAAAATCAAGCAGAATTATAGATTCGATTCGAATTTTGTTCATAACACGTGTACTGTCATGGTCGTTACCGCTCGTTCATCTGAAAAAAATCAGGTTATTTTCAGTAGCTTGGCTCAACTTTATAGGCTAGGTGACTAGGATAAACAACATCTTACAGATTTTCAGTTTCATTTTTTAAAATAATATGATGTATTATCAAAACAGTTCTAGCTAATTCAGCAATGTCTGTAGGTCAAAAATACATTCTGTTATTCCATTTGTGATTTTGCACCGTTTTAAATAGTACAATTTAAAATTGAGCCTTATAAGGTAAACGTCCCATTAATCTTGACCATGTAAGAGACTTTTTGACTGAAAATACACAGAACATTGTTTGGAAAGGATTAATTGAAAAATCATTGGTACTAATTAAAGCAGTGAATATCCTAGAATTAGAGAAATATTTCTTTCACCGTATATCATTCCACAAGAAAAGGTACCACTTTGTCGATATAAATTCAAGACTGTAGACGTATACCCGGATAAATTCCCAGGATTTTAAGCCCCGGAAAAAATATATATACAATATAATAAAAAGTTTAAACATACAGATGACTCAGTAATCGGGATTCAAAAAATTTTGAGGTGGCTTCCAAGTCTTCATGAAACAGGCTAAACAATTTTTCAATTAGTTTTTATTTATTTGTAAGCGAAGTAAAGGTATACGTGGAAAAAAATGAAGTATTATACCTTGAGTTTTTTGAGACAAAATACCACAAATAACCTCAAAATCGAATATATCTAAACATCAAGTTTTAACGAACTCGTCACAGTCTTTATAACGTGCTATAACATGTACCAAGTTATGAAACAGAAATAATCTCTTTTTACGGTAAAACTATTTTCGTCCGAACGAAGTGATTTTTAGTTACTACACTCTCGATTAAAGAGACGTGTTTTCCCAACCTGAGCCTGTAGCGAATTTCCTTGTTTCGTGAGTAATTGCGACCGGTTATAAAAATGATTTTTTAAAATCAATTTCAACAAATTTGGTATCAAAACTTTTTTGGTTTATAGATGGAGAACTGTGTTTAAAGTTTCCTCAAAATCTATTATTACTGTGTTTTTATGCAAGAATACTTTTTTTTCTTCCGATGATACTGGGACATTTACCTTATTTAAATTATTTTTAATCCTTCGCTTTGATTCTCGAATATTGATTGTGATAAATTAAAAATATGTGGAAAGATTAAAAACTTTTTGTGATTGCTTCCCATCTTAAATTATTCGAATTTGTTTTAAGTTGTGTTTTATTACTTTTTTTTATTACTTTTACTTGTATTACTTTTGGTACAAAGTTGCTTGTTATTTTCTCAAGAGTTTGTCGGCGACAAATCCTTATTGAGAGATTGTGCGCGTGATGTCTATAAAGAAAATCTCAGACCGAGTGGACGCAGTCTTCTTAGTGAGCAAGTCTGAAGAATTGGGCGAAGGAAAAATTGTAAGGTGTGTCAAAAGTGAATTCGTGGGTCGCAACGATGGCTGTGAGAAATTACGCTCAGCAGTACACGGTGGAGATAAAGGATGAAAGGAAAAGTACGGAGGATCCAAGTTTTAGTGATTCCTCCAGTGAGCCGGAAGACCGTTTTCCTTTGATCCGACAGAATCTTACCCCATCCAAGGTGAGGAATTCGGGGCAAATTCAAAAAAACAGAATCAATTCCTTGAGACTTCTTACGGTGAGTTTTCTCATCGTGATTTATCTATAAAAGAAGATCGAAATAAGAAAACATATTTTTATTTAAAGAAGGTGAAACTGAAACTTTTTTTTCTTCAAAATACTTCAAATTGGCCATTTTCAATTTAGAAGGAATAATTAAAACAGAAAGGGACCGAATTCATTGCAGAATAAAAGTTCCAAAGCTTCCAACTTTTTAAATGAATACAAATTTTGAAGCTTGTATAAAACACTTGAGATAATTTATTTTTAATATAAAATATTGTGTTCAATCAAATTATGTGTAACAACCTTTTACCTAACAATACTCTATCTTTTGTTTATTTCCTTAATTTTGAAAGCGAAGTAATTTAGAATTTGCAGTGGAAATACTAAGAGAACACATTAGTCCTTAATGAAGGACAAGGAAGTTCTACTTCGTAATAAGATGAGAACAAATTATATCCTCCAAGTTTAAAAGGTCTCCTTAATGAAGATATAATGGAGAATTGCGGTCGCAGAAAATGAGATAGTTCTCGTGTTTTTAATTATTTTGTACTTCTCCGAATTGTATTTTTACATTCTCATCATAATGAGACGTAGTTTTATCTAAAAACTGTCTATCGCGGATTTCTTTAAATCCCCAGATTTCGAGATCCTCTGAATCCAAAAAAAAAAACAGGTTTTACGATGGTGTCTGTCCGTCTGTCGTTGTCGTCGTTGTTGTCGCCTGTATGCCGGATAACTTTTGAAATACCAATCGGATTAGGTTGCAATTTGACACACAGTTTCAGGGACCAAGAAGAAAGGTCGAGTTAGATAACCAGCTATTTTGGATAAAAATTCCAAAAGTTACAGCATTTTCAAAATTTTTGAGCCCATTTTTTTATGATTTAAAAATTGTATGTACAGCTATTCGTAGTAATCGGAAAGTCGAACAATTTATCCTTACGACTTTTTGCGATGAAAAGAAAATGATCAGATTTATAGCATTTACAAAATTCAAAGAAACAACTTTTTGAATTTTCTTGAAAAATCGAAAATTCAAATTTTGATCGCACAAAAAAGAATGAAAAATCAAAATCCATTAGATGAACATTAAAACTAACAAAATTATTTTTTTTTAAACGACACAAGGTACGAAAAAAAATTAATAGACAAAAGTTGTTCACCCAAAAAGGATTAACAAATTTGTAATTAATCATTTTTAGATAGGACGAGTAGCTTTTCTTTTAATTGAACAAAATAAGATTAAAAATAAAAGAATTAACTTTTTGGAAAAACGACACAAAGAGACGAAAAAAATGAAAGGACAAAAGTTATTCAACCAAAAAAGATCCACAAATTTGTTATAAACTTCTGTTATAAAAATACATTGAAAATAAAGAAATCAACTTTTTGGAAAAACGACAAAAGCTACAATAATATTTTGATTCACAAAATTTTTCGCCTACAGTATATCTACAAATTTTCTTTGAACTATTTTATGCTAGGGTGAGTATTTTTGGTTTATATCGTAAAAAATATCATTGAAAATAAACAAATTAAATTGATAGAAAAACGGCAAAAGTTGTAATAAAATCTTTAAGAACAAAATTGCTTTTTTATAGGATGCGCACTTTTTTAAATTATAAAAACATGATAATGAGTTTTCAGGGTGGATGAGATTGAAATTGAATGCAAAATAAAGAACAAATATTAAAGTAATCATGATAATAGTATATTGTGCTACAAGTTGAAAAAGCGAGAGATTTAAAACGAGTGTGAAGTTAGCTACCCGAGCGGAGCGAGGGTGGCTATCACACGAGTTTTAAATCGTCGCTTTTTCAATGTGTGGGACACGATACTTTTTCTATAATTTGTTAAAAAGTGCTAGTTTTTGTTTACCTGTTTTTTGTGTAAAAAGAAGGCGATTTTTTGTCGATTGACGCAACAATGACAATGGCAATTATCAAAACCATGGCAATAATATGGCAGTAATAATAAGCTGGTTCTCACAATTGAATAGTTGGCCCATAAAGTTGAGGGCTTCAAAACTTTCGATTTTTCGTGAAAAAAACGAAGCACAGTATTTTCGAAAAACTGACGGTGTTTTTTTGCTTTTGCCAAGTGACAAAAGTACATACAAAATACACAACTCGAGACTTTTCAGGAAATTGCTTTTAGGTTAGGGACGACAGTCGGAAAATAGAATGAAGTTGGCTGCGCACGATGCACGAGTCCACCCGATGCAGCACGAACCCACCCGAAATAACATTTACTTTTTCCACTGTGCCTCACTTTTATCACTGTCCATTTACTTTTTCCACTGCATCTGCTGTCCACTTTTGTCACTGTTGCCCGGAAAGGTCGGCACTGCGCATGCGCCACGTCATCGAGCAAAAATCGGTAACTTTTTACACCAAAAACAGGTCGAAAAACTGGCACTTTTTCGCGAATTATAGAAAAATACAATTTGTACTTTATTTTGAAATATTTGAATAATCAATACCAGGTCGAGGTACAGAAATAAATGTATTATATATTTGATATAATAGTGTTGAACATAATGTAGAAAAGTACAAATTTTTGACAAAATCGAGTGCGGAGAATGAGATACGTGCTGAGAATGTGTTCGTTAAAGCCGAAGGAGCTTTAACAAAAGACAATTTACAATCACGAAATTACAGTTGTCGATGTTTTGACGTGCAGTGAGAATGTGCCCGCGCGGCGAACAGATTTTTAAAAACTATATAACGTAAATATAAAGTATAATACGGCTGCGAAGTACTATATGCACGTATTCAATATGGGTGTATTTATTTGTTCTCATTTTATGAGCATTTTGCTTCCTCATAATTATCAAATAAATTTGCTTCCTCACAGAGGGAGGTTTTCCCTAACAAAAGAAAAAAAGTTGATACTTTCAATATTTTTCAAGCTTATGTTTCTGTCTTTCCGAATATTTTATTTTCAGAAAATCTGAGGGCCCACCAAAATGTCAATTGATATGTTCTGTTACAATGAACAACTCTTTAACCTACAGTAGTTTTATATTTTAAATTAAAACCTCATACAAACAATGTAACTTTTCTCAAAAATTTCTGAGTAGCTATTAATTAATCAAGACTCGAAGACGCGAACAATATTGCATCAAATGCAGTACTGTTATATTCCCAAAATAAAAAAATCTTCTTATAAACAAGAAAACTAATTTTGTTGAAAAAATTAAAAACGATATTGGTAGTTTATGGTAGACCATGAAAAGTTTTTAATTTTGGCAATCGATGCGTCTCGAAGACGCGAGCAAATATATTATATACATCATAGTTATTTTCCCTATATTAAGCAAGTTTTCCTTATATCAACAAGATAAACAACATATTCTTTCAATTTATAAATCGGTATTGATGGATCATAAGAGGTAATAGAAGGTTCGTCAATAGGTCATTCGACGTGTCTCGAAGACGCAAACAAAAATGTCAAATATAGTACTGTAGTACTCATAATATGAACAAAGTTTTTCTTATATGAACAGAATACACAAATTTTGTTTGAGCTTCATAAATCGATATGTCAAAAAATTATATTTGAAAATTTAGGTCATTACAAACCTCCCTCTATGAGGAAGCAATATAATTAAAAAAGCGTTAAAAAAAATAAAAGGAAATTAGTTTTTGTAGTAGGAAAATTAATTAATTTTGAAGCCAATTTGACGCTTTAAGTCAATCGTGATTCAAGCAGAGAAAATTAACATTTCGGAGATCCTTGATAATTGATTTATAAGATCAAACACAGCCTTTCGTCAGTTTTGTTAGAAACGTTAATTAGCGCGGTATTCCTGGTTTATCCTGGAATCAGAACTACTTGATCGAAACGAACGCAAAACTAATTACACTTGTTAAAGAATATCTAAACAAGAGTGTTAACCAATTGAGTGAGAATACGTCGGTGCAAAAGGAACGAGAGTAAACGCAGAAATTAAAAACAGGCACGAACGTTTTTTTAATTTGCTGCCTTCCTGTCAGACGTATTCATCTCTCTTTAACCTTTTATTTAACATGTGCATAATTAATTTTATTGTGAAATGATGAAAGAAATTTTCAGGGAGATAACATTAGGACCTGATTTACATGTAGGTGAAACCAGTACGAGGTGAATAGACAAACTTTTGAAATGATAAAATGGATAAATGATGAACAAGGGGAGGAGGTATTATTGTATATCAAATTGAAGTCGAGTTAAAGTAGTCCGGCTACTGGAAAAGCTGGTCAAAGCTATGTCCATTATTTTTTTCTGAAATTTGAAATTAAATCAAAAACTTGACCAGCTTATTAATTAATAAATTAAGTAATTAATATGTATGCTGATCAATATAGATAAAATATTTTAAAATAATAATAGAATGTAAATTTAATTGTTGATTTTACTCGATTCGAGTCAACGTCATTTTTCACGCTCAGCAGTTGGCAGCGTAACCACATGTCGAGAAAGTCGAGAAAGTAAACATAACCTGCAATAAACCGGCAACAAAATCATTATTTAAAATTTCGCGTGCTTCCCGAGACCAGCAGTAGCTATACTGCCAACCTTAGTCAACGCCACACCGTTATCGTCATATTTTACCTCGGTATGTTTTGCTAAAATTAAGCTCAAATACCCTGGAAGCAAGTACAAATGAGCAGTAATTCAAACTTCATATTATATTTCCTGTCTCCAAAACAGTTGTCCTCACAATATTCAACGTATTTTAAAGCCAAAATTAACCATTTTTGTAGCCCGCAAAAGGCCTCTCCATAAGATCCCATGTTATTTGACACGTCTTCAAACAGCGATAATTCAAATTTTAACCTAGAAAGGGCCCCTAAAAAAGGCATTATGTGAAAGAGGACATATTTCTCCGTCAAAAAAAGCTAATTTCGATGATTTTTCATCTGATCGATCCAATAGCCGGACTACTTTAAGTAACCCCGCATTATTTTTTCCGAGAATTGACGCCGCGCCGCGGTTTTGGATGAGAGGAACCGTGGGGCCGAAAGGGGAGGTCGTCCGTGGCCAGTCAAGCGTGACAAAAACAGGAGCGTAGTGATAATGCGCTGTACCTTAACGGCCTAAGGGGATAACTGCGTCACGTTGCCTCATGTTGCGTCAAGGCACTCTGAAGCGGAAGCACACACGTTTGCATAGCGAATAAGCACCGGGCTCGCGTCGACCAGCAGCGGGGCTCCGATGCTTGAAGCCAATCGGACCGATCGGATCATTTCGTGCGATCGAATTCGAAAAGATGGCTTTAAAACCTCTTTTTCTATCGTATGGGGTAGACAGAGAGAGAGTATGATCGTTTCCAAACGAAAAGCATGACTTGTCATTGGAACACAATCGGATCCTCTCTGTCCACCTCATTCGATAGAAAGAGAGATCTCGAAACCATCGTTTCGAATTCGATCGCACCTCGTTGTCTGTCTTACGTGGTAGAAAGAGAGGTCCCATCGACTTCAGGCATCGGAGTCCCACTGCAGTGTTTTGCAACCTTAAACTGTCAAGTGTTGACGTGAGAACTGTGAAAACTGTGTTTTTCGGGGACACTTAATCTAGTACTTGTAAAAAAAGTAAGTGATTTTATGTTCAATACCTTCTTCGTATGTCTGGTTATGAAATAATATAATGCGTCATGCATTTGCTTCCCACTTAAAGTGTTTTGCAAAGTGTTTCGCTTATGCATGCATAGTTGCAAAACATTGATGTGCTTTTGGATGCTGCTGTCGTCGAATGGTTTAAGCAAACGAGAGAGTATCCGGACCGATCATTCAAGAGAATGCTCTCATTTTAAAGGAGATGTTCAACAGTCCGCACGCGTTTAAAGTTTTTTGCACTTAAGCAAGAAAAACATTTATTTTAACGTGTAACAGCAATATTTCTTCCTAAGTTCCGTTAAATATGTAGTTTACCCTTGTCTCCGTATTAGAAAAAAACGCAAAAACTCCAAGCAAAAATTTTGTACTACGCAGGATAATCCACCAGTACTGGAATGAAGTGAATATTCATATTTCAAGCCTTTCCGATTAGGTGTCGGAGGACATTGTGTACAAATTCATGAACTGTTATTCAAAAACATTTTTTTATTTATACAGTGATTCTTTTTCAATAAATTAGAAAATGGTACGAGTTCCAAACTGTGTCGTATTTAACATGCAACCATGAAAGTCGTTGCTACCAACTATCATATACAAAAAAGACTATGAATAATTTTATTTGGTTATGATGGCAAAACGCATGAAATTGCTTATTTATTTCAAAGTTGATACCCAAGTCTAACCTTTCAACAATTTATTCACCTCGCACCGAATGACACTTCTTATAAAAACACGTAAAATACATTTTTGATCAAAACTAAGACAGTTAAATCAGACAAAAGTAAATCAGACAGTTCAAAAATCTAGAGTTGGAAGAATCAAAGGAACCAGTCAAAGAATAGTGAAAGCAATTTAAGTCCTTAAAAATGACAAGCTGTCAGCGCTCAAAATTTTCATCGCCATTTCAAAAACACATTTTTTCTGTTTAAAAAACCCAGTCACTGATTTTTTTTCAGTTCGTACGCGTATCTGCCTTATACTGGTTTCTCCTACCGTGTAAATTCTAAATTTTTTAATTTTTGTTTCTATGTGTTATGTATTTATCTGCGAAAATTAAGAAAACCTCAGGTGTTGAATTTTAAAACAAAAAATTTCCTATTTGAGCTTAAAAAGTTGAAAAAGGGCTATAGATATGAAAAATCTGACTAAAACTGAAGCTTAGGAGCTAAATTCTAATTTAAAAAACTAAACACAAAGTGTTATATAAGGACTTTCAATAAAGGCTACATTGCGTTCCTAAATGTTGACATGAAAAAACGACTTCGTTACTGTGCCGACCAGACCCGAGGCCGGCACAGAATTGGGGTATGAGTGTATAAATTATATATATTTTTCCCCCTGGGCGCCTGCACATTACTTGTAATACAATTTCATCTGTGCTTGTAAATTCAATCCGATAAAATAAATGTGTAATTAAATCGAAATTTTTGAGTAGATAAGTATTTCTTTTTACATGACAGGCCTCTTTTTGTATGAATAGTAGTCACTTTTAGTCACTTTTTGTGTTCAAAATTAGTCACATTTTACTTTAGATTATTATTTTTATTCAATATTATATATTTAAAGAAAAAACAGGTTAAAAAACCACCGCGGGGTCCAACTGGGATCAACTGCCATCCATAAAAATGACACTGGCTCCCAGTAAAACCACGGTAAATCACACTTATGGCCACGTCTCACGACCGTGAGATGGGTGGCCGCGGGCACGGAGCGACCCAAGGCTGACAGCCTTCCGCAACCATCTCGCAAGTGCCTTGGCATGTTTTTGGCACGCGGGTATGGTACTGTTCGTTTCTCGAAGTCCTGGAGAATGATGTCGCAGGTCTCGCGTGTACTTTGGAGACTGCTGTCTGAAAATGGTAGTTCCAGACAATGGGGAACTTCTCGTTTTGGACAATTGATTCTATCTCCCGTGGAGCGTTCGGCAGGGCAGGGTCTTGGCCAATACTGTAAGAGCGACAAAGATGGTAGTAAAGCACTCTTAGTGCCGTATTATGTATGTAAAGATACGTAGTTCCCGCGTGATAAGGACACCTGGATAGTATGTGTTCTAAGTACTCACCCAGGTGCGAAATTCGGTCGGATGCTAGAGTCCAACGGCCCAAAGTCGGCCCTGCTTTGGTAACCGATCTACGGTAACCAGAGTTAGGCCGACTAAGGTGTTTTTAAGCTGCCATGGTCCCGCCGACGTTGGCAACTGACGTCGGCAGCGGGGGAAAAGCCGACTTTCGGCCCAATTCTGGCCCAACTTTGGACCGGCCATCGGATGAACTGTGGCACATTGGTCGGTACGACCGCAAGAATGCGGTCGGTCTGACTCTGAATACAGCAGTCGGTTAGCCACAAGTCACCTTGATGCACCCGAGGGTAGGTAAAACCTTGGCCCGAGTATGGGCCGGCCGTCGGATATGCTAGGGTTCATAATTTCAAAACGACCGAAATTTGGGTACGAATAGCTGGATTTTTCTGTAGACATACCCATATTCGTACCGAAATTTCGGTACACGTAGACACTTCCTTTGTTTTAAGAAAAAAAATTCTAAGCTCCATATTTATGATAAATTGTAAATTTTTCGAAAAACGTACATTTTATGTAATTCTGAATCGTTTTAAAATAGTCTGAAACACCTAAAAAGCAAAACTTTAAACGAAAGTTTCAAAAAAATTGTTATTAAAAAAATTGTAGCAGTACGCGATAAAATTTCTAAGTTCCATCGATGCAAATTTTAAATGCTCATTAAAAATGACATTTTATGTCATTATCAAAAGATTTGAAATGGCCTAAAACACGAAAAAACGCGAAATTTTTTTTGTTGAGAAAATCGATTTTTAATTTTGTCAGAAAAACCGCTGCCATTTTGTTTTTTGAAAAACAAAGCACAAAATTCAAATACGCCTAACTTTTTAGAAATTTTTTTTTTTTGCAAGTCGGAAAAATACGTATCGCCTAATTTCCTCTAGAAAACAACATATTTCGTCCCCCAGAGATTCAGCGATTTCAAGTGCAGAACCCTGCCTGATTTGAAATGGATTCGGTCTCTTATATGTATATAAATCTTTACTTCTATATTTTATGATAGCGCAATTTTTGACGTACTTGCGAACGAGTGAGCGAGCGATCGAAAGGGAGAGCGCATCCGCATCTTAATCTGCTTATACTATTACATAACCATTTATCCTTACAAATCTTTTCGCTTCGAAGCGACTTCCGTTTCCTTTTTCTTTCACTTCTCTTCTACTTCAACTCTGCCATTTTTTTCACATTCACTCTCATTTTTTCTCATTCGCTGCTTTAGCCCCCTCCAATTTGTTTCATCCACTCCTCACTTAATCCATCCTCTCCTAAAATCTTTACCACATTCTTTTACCAGCTTCCTTCATCTTCCATTTCTCTCGTACATCCTTCCTATACATGATCCCATGTTTCCTGTTCCGTTTCACAGATTCTGCATCTTCTGTTCCAAATACATCCTTTCCCTTACCTCGTTTCCCAATTTAAATCCTACTATTCTGGTCCGTATTCTCTCTCCCCATCCTTCTATTAACTGTCTTTCCCCGTTTCTTTTCTCCAATTCTTCATAGTTTACTCCAGTCCCCTATGCTATATCTCTAGCGACTAGCACTAAAGAACTTCCTCCTTCCTTCTTCTCATCTCATTAATTCTATTGCCCCCTCTCTCTCTCTACTTTCGTCTACCTCCTTCAAACACTGATTCGCGAACTCCCCTCCCTTTCCCAAGCGTCTTCCAGTCTACTCCTAGCGTCCATCTTATATACCTTTCTTGTAACCTCTCAGTCTTTTTCCTTCGTTCCATCCCCATATCTCTGCTCCACAGCTTAATAGCGACCATACCAGCGTATCAAATAACCACACTCTCCTTTTTCAGTATTTTTTTAACCTACTTTTTCCATATATGTTTCATTACTCCTACCACTCCTTGCATCCTTTCTCTTATATTAGCTCTATGATCTCCATGCAAGGTAAATCCTAAATATTTAAACTCCTTTACTTCTCCTAACTTTACTCCCTTTCATCTCTTAGCTCATTCTTTCCTTCTTCCCCTTCCTTTTCTAAACCTCATTATCTTTATTTTTTTATAAATTTAAATTCAAGCTTTTCCCATCTAAGCATTTCTCCAATCATATAATTAAGCCCGCCATCCCTTCATCCTGCGCCATAAACACCATATCGTCCGCGCATGCCAGTGTATATATCTTTTCTTTTTCCATCTTAAATCCTCCTACAGCACAAAGAAGTTCAAATGATAAATTAGTTGGGTTCCACCAAAAATATACCTTTTTTACTGAAGAAATGAGTCCCATTCTCTTGGACGATAAACTATAAACTATAAAAAAACTTAACCTTTTAAGGCTTGAAATTTGAAAAAATTAAAACTTTGAATACGGATTAGCGAAATTAGAAATTGTTCAATTTCAAATGCTATTAATTTAAAATTTCTCAGAATAAAGCTTTCATGAAGAAAATGGTACCATTTTTTCAAGTTTTAAATTTCAATTTTGAAAGTTTTATTGTGATTAAAATTGAAATTAAGTATAGCGAACTTCTGAGAAAAGCGGAAAAAAGTCGCACGATCTGATCCCTGAACCTCCAGATGTTTGAACAATGGGATAATGATATCAAGAAAAAAGTTTGCTCTTAACAATGTCCAATTGCCATATTATTTACAGAAAAATATAGATTTCAAACATTTATTTCAGAAAAAAATGGTTAAAACGAAAAAAAAATTATACGATTTTGTTACAGAATGGGGTACTAATACGTGAATGACGGGTATATTTAATAATAAACCACAAAGTTAACAAAATAAAAAAAACTAGAGTTTTCTACCTATTTTTAAGAAAGTTACAAGTATATAATAATTAATTGTTTAAACAATTGTACATAAGTTCAAAAATACTTTAAAACATTTCACTTGTCGAATAAAAATAATTTATTGCATAAAAGAGAAAAACAAAGCTCATATGTGTCAATTTTATGCAA
Source organism: Andricus curvator (assembly GCA_932195095.1). Classification (NCBI taxonomy): domain Eukaryota; kingdom Metazoa; phylum Arthropoda; class Insecta; order Hymenoptera; family Cynipidae; genus Andricus; species Andricus curvator. The sequence continues at coordinate 54,884 of CAKNYM010048500.1, forward strand.
AAATGTCAAGTTCAGTTTTTTTGGTCATTTTGTTGTTGTTGCTCCATATGCGATTTTCGTGTCTTCTCAGTATAACCCGATTTGACTCAAACGCGGAATTTTTTTCCTGCAAACCTTACAAAATGGGGGGGGGGGGGGGCCATGCCCTCTATTCGAAAGTCAATTTTTGGACCACCCTAGTGTATAGTGTACAGTAGGGTGGTCAAAAAAAAAAGTTTGAATTGGTTTTAGGATAATGGCTCATTTTGTGAGGTTAAAAAATAATAAAACGCATATTTTTTCGACCAGATAACGTTCAGGGATCCCGCCCACCCCCTCGATTTCCCCATTGAAAGTACATAGGGGAAAATCCCAATTTTTACGAATATGGGACTGGAAGGCTTACACTTTTCAATAAAACGAGTGCAAGTTACAAGTACTTCTCAAAATCGCTTCGTCGAATGTGATGTATGCATTGATTTTTTTATTTTCATGTATTTTATTTTTCATGTATTATTCATGAATTATAAATTGTTTTTATTTTTCATAACAATTTTGATTTGTTTAAACCATACTTTTTTCACATTTTTTCGCAAATTATCAACCCTCACAACGATATAAATTAATTCGGCAATATGAAAAATCAGTACTCTCGATTCAATTTCTTCTTAATTGTTTTAATTTGTAACTTTTAAAAATTTCTCATTTTTAAAATGTAACTTTTTACTAAAATAATACAACAAAGTAGAGTTTTTTAACCATTTTTCAACCACTTTCGTTAGCTCCTTCTATGCTGAAAATTGTCATTACTTATCCATTATTTATATAACAATTTTTATTTGTAAACCCATTTTTTTGCCACAAAATATCAAAAATGTACACCTTCTCTGAGTAACTTGAATTATTTAATTTAAATCAATAATCCACACGAACAATGAACTAATTAGTTCATATCATTAAAAAAAGTCCAAACTTTGTCGAAAAAAGTGTTTAGGCAAATGGTAATTGTTTAAAAAATTATGGGTATATAATGAAAAATGTCATCATCGGAGAAGCTAATAAAACTTGTTGAATAATTTACAAAAAAACTACACTTTTCTGTCTTATTCCAGTCAGAAGTTACATTTCAACAATGAAGAATTATTTAAGCAATTAAAAATAAAGTAAATTAGTGTGTTGATTTTCAATTTAAACTAATTAGTGCATGCCACTCAGAGAAGGTGAAAATTTTTTATATTTTCTTTAAAAACATTGTTCAAACGAATGCAATTTGCTTAAACAATGATGGATGTATAAGCTGTAAAAATACGAGAAGTAGAATTTATGAAGTTTGTTTAAAATTTATAACAAACTTCATTTTTCTGCCTTATTCCAGCAACAAGTTACATTTAAACAATAAAAAATTTTTAAGACAAATAACAACAAACTAAATCACCCCTGATTATTATACCATTAAGCCTTGCCCTTTCGGGGTAGGCGTGACTCGCTCGGTTGGAAAATAGTAGTGTTGGGAAGGAGGTATAGATTTTTTATATTCATCTAGAATTTTCGTGTTATTTATTTAAATAACACGTTCGTTCCGCAACACTGCTCCGACCCAGGTTGCTGATCAATCTCTCCAGCGATCACCCCAAGTGAAGAGCTTCACAAGGTTGTGGGGAACCTCACCCGTGATAATTTTTTATATTGCCTAATGGGGATATTGCACCGAATTAGCTATAAGATATACAACTGAATACCAATCAAACCACTTTAGTCACCATGTCGCTTTTCAAAATTTTGATCAAACAGGTTTCACGGCCGTCGCGGCTTTCTACTTGACAGCTGATCACGGTCGTATAAACAGGTCCAGAATCTTCAGGGGTGGGGTGACTCGCTTTTTGATGGAAACGCTGTTTCTCGAAGTGACCACCAAGAGTGGAATGATGAAGCGCGATGATCGAAGGGTATGTGGTTTGTTTACATCACATCAAATCCTTTATATGCAGTGACACATAACTTCTGTCAATCTCGATTAAAATCACGTTAAAATCGTGAACATCTATGAAAAAAAAGATAATAAAAAATCCCGATACATTCCTATTGAATAGCACATTCCTATTGAATGTTTTGCAAAACTATCACATTCTTTGTCACACTCTGGAACACAACAAGATTTCGGCATTGTAATGGCCAACCCTATACCCTCCGATCATTGCGCTCTACTCTTGGTGATAACATAGTGAAACACAGATCATGTTCAAAACGCGAGTCATCGTTTCAATGCCCCCACCACCGGAGATTCTAGACCTGTTTATACGACCGCGCAGCTGATCCAGCTGATTGTATAAACTAACCTATAAATTCCTAAAAACGATAAATCGAAAATAAAAGCCGAAGCAAGCGGGATCAAAGATATAAATAAAGAATGGCTAGAATCGCGAGAGACTATTTCAAATTATTTCTTCGTAATTACTATTAATTATTATTTGATAATAATACATGAAAGCCGTTTAGAGAAATTTACACATTGAAGTGCATGTTTGTAAACCATTTTTATTTTATTTTTTAAATTTGCCTAATTTAGGTCGTTTAAATTTTCCCGTGAAGAATGACGTAACACAGATGTAGCCAATCTATGCGTTTGGCGAACAATGCCGCGCGCTGGCGCCATATTCAAACTTTATTGAGAAAAAAAAACATGTTTCTTATTCAGTAAAAATTTATTTCCCCTTGGAATGTGTTAATGTGCTACTAAAGAATCAAAATATCTTTTTATCTCATTTCATGCAACATTCCCATTAGTTTATCTCGTGCCGATTATTTGCAAACAATTTCAAAAAATTACTGTTTAAACAAATAAAAATTGTTTACACAATTTATAATTCATAAAAACAATACATGAAAGTTTTTAATTTGATCATTGAAAATAATCTGTGATAAAAGAACATATACAAAAGTAATATTTACATCAAATATACCGAAAAATACTTGATTCTCGTTAAGTGGGTAGTTTTTGGGCCAAGCTAGAAGGGGTTGGAAGGTCAAAATATAAAACAAATGCATATGTCATATTTGGGGAAGTGATTTCAAGAAGTCTATGTAATTTTCATTCGTTTTATTGAATTGTACACCTTCCAGTCTCATATTCGTAAAAATGAGGGTTTTTCCCCATGTATTTTTAATAAGAGAATTGATTGGGTGGGCGGAAACCCTAAACGTTGTCTGATCGGAAAAATACGCATTTTCTTTTTTTGGGAACCTCACAAAATGTGCCATTATTCCAAAAGAAATTCGAACTTTTTTTTTGACCACCCCACTGTTCAGCTCTACAATATTAAAGTCCCAAATTCGACAAAATTTTCTTTATACATTAAACTGTGTTTACCACCGAATTTGTATGCGGCAATGTATACAAAATTTACATGGTTTCTTCAGAGAAGATAAAGGGAAGAAGAGAAAATGTGAATACTCAAACGCGGATGTTGCCTCAAAAGGAAACGCCTGCAGCATCATCATGAGAGCATGAAGCAACGGTTGCACCCTCGAAAATTAGTTGCCCAAATATTTGCAGGAACATATCGCTTTGTTCCACCATGATGCCACCAGTCACGGTTGCCCTCGATGCACAATACAATCTTGGCACAGTATGCTGCATTATTTGCTACTCCATCCTATTTATCCCTAATATTCGATGGACGTAGAGGAGGTCATGTCCAACGACAGAAATGAGACGTGCGGCCTCGCCGATAATAGTCTGAAACGACCACTACGGTGTTGTTCTTCTCCAGTTTTATAAGAAGAGGGAGATAGAAAACTTCACAATAAAATGTGTTGTGTAAACATACTACATTTCAGTAGGCATAAACGCATATGGTACGGTTTAGCAATACAAAAATGTATAAGAGATGCTTCTAATCGAGCTTCTATTTCAATCAATATACGGCAGGAAAAATTCCAGTATACAAAATATTTCATCAATTTAGTTTAATTAAATATGACGTATTATTGATTTATGAATTTTATTTTCAATTGACAGAAATTCATATTTTCAAACGAAAATTTCCCAGCAAGTGTATTTATCTAAATTTTCATACATCACTTTCATAACTTTTATTTGCTCGAATTGCCATTTATCCGAATTGACATTTACCATCATTTTCTGCCTACTTTTCAGGTACATTTGCAAATCAATCATTGAATATGAATATTGAATGTTGGAACGAGCAGTACGTTTATGATAATATGCGGGAAACAAATTTTCGCTGTTGCATACTATATGCAATAATAATAGGAACGCAGCAAATCCAATGTCGATATAACTCTGTTACCACAATGATTAATATTCATCATGAAGATAAATCCGTTCAAGGTTTAGCGAAACTTTGCGTGAGAGTTGGACTTTATTTCTCCAATACTTTATAATCGAATTTCCAAATAGATCAATAGTTTAGAAATGTGATTCACAAAGCGAAAATCTCGATAAAATTCTTTCAGTAAGGTAAATACCATTTCTTTGAGTTCAATTTTATTTATATATATATATATATATATATATATATATATAATTTAAAAAAAGGGTTAAACAACCACCGCAGGGTCTCACTGAGAGCAATTGCCATCTACAAAATTACACCGGCTCCCAGTAGAACCGCGGTAAATAACACTTATGGCCACGTCTCATAACCGTGAGATAGGTGGTCACAGGGCACGATGAAATCGCAACGACAGGCCGGCGAAACCCTCGTGTGTCTTGAGGACACGCAGCGACCCAAGGATGACAGCTTTCTGCATCCATCTCGCAAATGCCCTGGCATATTTTTGGCACGCGGGTATGGCGTTAAGGTTACGAACCAGTGATAGTTTCGTACCTCCGAGAGCACCTATCACAAGGACAGTTACTTAAACCGAATATTTTGGGTACAGTCGTTGCAGCTCCCTTTTAAGGTCTTGATACCTCTCATCCTTTTCTTTCTTCTTGGCAATGCTGTTGTATTCGGACGGAGCCGAGCGTTCGATTAAGAATATAGTTCGTTTCTCGAAGTCTTGTAGAACGATGTCAGGCCTCGAGTGTACAACGGAAACTGCTGTCCGAAAATCGTAGTTGGAGAAAATTTGGCAGTTCTCGTTTTGGACAGTTGACTCTATCTCCCTTAGAGCGTTCGGCAGGGTAGGGTCGCGACCAACGTGGATCGGACACCCCGATAGTATGTGTTTTAGGTACTCAGCGTGTGCATGACACGCTCTGCACCTATCACTGGAAACTTCTTGAATAACCAGAATTATGCGTGTATCGTCGAATTAGAGAGGTTGAAAAATTTCACCAACAGCTACTCCACAAGAAAATGCACGGAAACTTTCACACAAATGTAGAAAAACAGTCCTTGTCGCAAAACCAAACCTTTGCTTTCCTCAGATCATCAGGGCTTAGTTCAGGTACAGAGGGTTTTATTTTCGCATGTCAGGACGGTGTCATTTCCACCTTAGTATACCGTGACCGCATTTTATGTCAAGAAGTTCCCAGCGATAGGTGCAGAGCGTGTCATGCACACGCTGAGTACCTAGAACACATACTATCGGGGTGTCCCACCCACGCAGGAACGCCGTATATCTACATACATAATGCGGCCCTAAGAGTGCTTTATTACCATCTTTGTCGCTCTTTCGGTGTTGGTCGCGACCCTGCCTTGCCGAACGCTCCAAGGGAGATGAGTCAATTGTCCAAAACGAGAAGTGCCAAATGTTCTGGAACTAAGATTTTCGGACAGCAGTCTCCGTTGCACACTCGAGGCCTGACATCTGTCTCCAAGACTTCGAGAAACGAACTATATTTATGATCGAATTCTCGGCTCCGTCCGAACACAACATCACTGCCAAGGGGAAGGAAAAGAAGGAGAGGTATCAATGCCTTAAAAGGGAGCTGCAACGACTGTACCCAAAATATTCGGTACAAGTAATTGTCCTTGTGATCGGTGCTCTCGGAGGTGCGAAACTATCACTGGTTCGTAACCTTAAAGGCGTGCCAAAAATATGCCAAGGCACTTGCCAGATGGATGCAGACGAAGAGGAGGAAGCGACATTAAGATCAACCGCGGAAAGCAGGCACCCCCTGAGAGATAGCAGCGATTTGAGGACAAGGAGGAACATTAACATCCACGTTCCTCCTAAGCTCAAAGATCTGGCTGAAATGGATGCTCCCTTCGTGAGGATATCTCGGAGGAGTCCGACCTCTGGACCATCAACTGTTCAGTTTATGGTGCAGCGAGAGCTTTGGCTGATTCAAGTCGAAGGCTAAAACCGACGATGGATCAAAAGACTAAAAGAAGTTTGCATCGACTGCACAAGAAGATTGAATGACAATACAGAATGCGTCTCGTTTTCAGTATGAGATTGACTCTGGTAAGCCGTTCACGGAAACTGTCCGAAAGTTCACCCATGAACTGAGAATCTACCATCACATACTGAACAAGTCAATGCTGCTGACAATCAAGCAGCACATTGTTGACAAAATACGGGTGTTATCTGACGCAAGGAGAAGAATACAAAAGAGGGAGGAATGGGTTAGGGAGAATGAACAGTTTCTCGCTGACCCATCGCGCGTCTTCAGCGATCTCCCTGTTTCTGTAAAAAATCTACCCAAGCCCAACGAGGTAGATATTTTTTCGAGAGAGGTATATAAGATCCCGAAAACACTGGAGTTGAAAGAAGATACTGATAATATCATCCGCTTCAAGGAGTTTTGCGACTGAGGAGGAATGTCCATCAATCACTGCTGAAGAGGTGAAAAAAGAACTTTTGTGCTGCAGGACCAGATGGCATCAAGAACTTCTGGTGGAAGAAGTTTACTTCTACACACCAACATCTGGCATGCATATTCACCTCATATTCAAAGTCTGAGACGCCCATTCCACAGTGGCTGGTGTTAAGACGCACAATACTTCTACCGAAAAAAGACGACTTGTCCAATCCAGAGAATTACAGGCCAATAACTTGTTTAAACACGCTGTATAAGATCTTTGCAGCTATCCTAAATGACATGATTGTTCAGAGAATTGACAGGTGCGTCTGAAAAGATGCAACTCACTCAGACTTATCATCTGTCTGTGGAAAAGCTTGAATGTTCATCCGCACATAGTGAGATGCATAGAGAGGTTGATGCCCCTTTGAAAAACTACATTTACTATCTCATCTAAAAATTATGATGCGACAACGAAGAGTGTCACCTTCCAGGAGGGCTTCTTTCGGGGCGACACTATGAGCCCTCTACTTTTTTGCATCATACTTTTGCCACTATCTCTCACGCTACGCATGTTCCCTGGGTACCTCTGCGGCGACACTAATCATCGCGAGCTTAAGGTTATTCATGTATTTTATACGGATGACCTAAGGATCTATGCTTCTAGGTAAAAGCAACTTCAGAGTGCTTTTAATATCGTCAAGGGATAGACAGGAGAGATTGGTATGGATATACATTGGAACCTGTAATTATAAACCTTGAATTTACGATATTCCTGGGACTGATGCCCCCGCAGTTTCGTGATAAGAGGAGCCGCGGGGTCGAAAGATAGGATGTGTTCAGTCAAGCGTGACAAACAGACTGAGGGCCGCACTCTCTGCGAATTAGTTACATCTGGTTACGTCATGTGTCCAAGTCCAACAGAAAGGATTCATGCAGTTCTGCCTGCTCACGTTTGGATTCCCTAGACTTAAGATCAAGCCCAATGCAGGTCATGCCCAAAAAAGGTCTTCATTACATGTTCTAGTATAAGTGTTATTAGACATCTTGACACTGGATAAACCTATACTTACCTGGCCGTGCCTCAAAGCCGCATTTATGACGTAACATCAGTGAAAGAGTCTCTCCGAAGGAGATACAAGCGTCTTCTGCGACAGATTTGGTCTTCCAATCATTCGGCGTTGAACAAGGCATCTGTGACTAACATGCTTGTCGTCCCGGATCTACTCTACTCGTTTGGGGTAGTTCCATGCGCGAAGCATGAGCTTGCGGCCCTCGATATAGCCACGCGTAAGAGCATGCATAAGCAGAAGAGCTTTCATATCAGTTCGTCCATTTCGCGATATATCCCGCGCCGTCAAGGTGGGAGCGGGCTAATGAATCTCCAATGTCTTCATAATCGGATTGTTCTGGGTGCAGCTTACATCGTTGCAAATGAAAAAGATCCGCTCCCAAGACTGATCATGGAACACGAGATGATTGGCAAAGGAGCGTTCCTTCATAAAGCCGCGGAGCAGGCGGCCGAGACCGTTGATCTGCGTTTTAACATATAGATGCCTCACATCTAAAAGCCAAAGTAAAGAACGCAGAGGTTGGAAAGTTTCACCAACAGCTCCTCGACACGAAAATGCACGGAAACTTTCAGAAATGTAGAAGTTCAGCCCTTGTAGGAGGTGCAAAACTTTGCTTTCCTCAGATCATCAGGACTTAATTCAGGTACAGAGTTTCATTTTTGCGTGCCAGGACCGTGTCATTTCCACCTTAGTATACCGTGACCGCATTTTACGTCAATAATTTCTCAGTGATAGGTGCAGAGCGTAGCATGCACACACTGCCCAGGTGCGAATTGACCGCCGGTCCACGGTCGGGCTAACCGTCGGACTGTCGGTTCAACTTTGTGCACCACTGGTCGGGCCAACCAGCTAAATGATAACAGTCAACCGCCTTTGGCTTCTCAACGTCGCACAGTGGGGTGAAATTGGAAAACGAGGTTCAAAATGACATTTAGAACGTAATTATGCACCGATTTTAGATTTTTTTTGTTTGAAAAATTCAGAACTAAATTTTTCAGAAAATGGTGAGAGTAGATTTTTTTATTTTTTTGCTTATTTAATTGTTATGTTAATGCAAACAGTGAGAAAAATGTTGATTTTTTAAATTTCATTTTTTATCTTCTACACGGAGAAAAAAATATGCCTATAATAGTAAGAACACTAGTCATGCTTTTGTCGCAGGTTTCATTCTTGCTATCCTGGTACAAAATTCATTCATTTTAAGCAGGAATCCCTTCATCCTAAAAAAGTACACAGCTTCATGCTTTTAAAGCGGTTATCCCTTGCGAAAATAGCTCGAACTTCACCTTGCTACGGTTGTAAGAAAA
>CAKNYM010048500.1:88957-107724 GCA_932195095.1 Andricus curvator
CCACGTAGTTGAGTTTTCACTTTAAAAAAGATAAATTTTTAACAAAACAGTTAAATTGTCAACAAGAAAAATTTGAATTTTCATCCAAAATAGATTTCAATTGCCTATTCAATACCAAAATATGAATTTCAAACAAAAAGGATATATTCTACTAAATAGTTGAATTTTCAACCAAAAAAGATGACTTTTAAATAATATTGTTGAATTTTCAACCGAACAGGTGCATTTTCATCCAAGAAAGATGCAATTTCTACTGAAATAGACGAATTTTCAAATTAAAAAGCCAAGTTTAAAAAAAATAGTTGAATTTTCATAAAAAAAAGATTTTAGTTGACTTCTCAATACTGAAATATGAATTTTAAACAAAAAGGAATTTTTTTGCGAAAATAGTTGAACTTCCAACCCAAAAAGACAAATTTTCAACAAAACAGTTGAATTTTCAACCAGAAAGGATGACTTTTTAACAAAAAATTTGAATTTTTAAACAAACAATAAAATGTATAACTAAAAAGATAATCTTAAGGAGAATAATATCAGGGATACCGAAAAACTTCATAAATGAATTCTTTATAGTATAGTTAAGTATGTCTCCAGGGTGCCTGCATGAAAAGGGCTCTTATGTTCTGTTCAAATTTAGGAAATACCGAGCCCTATAGCCTACTTAACTCCATACCGACCGTGCGGACGTCTACATATGTATATTGGACTTACAATCAAACGCAAACGTTTGTTTACTCATGAAAAGTGGCGTGAGGTGAAAGAAAAACAAATCTTGCACTATAAAATTTTAATAGTGTCTGTGTTTTAATAGTTTTCTATTTGACAAGACGAAAATAACTATAAATATTTTAAAATTCATGAATATCTTTTTCTTTTCATTAGAATTGACATCTTTACTTCGACATTTTTTAAATAAGATTCATATTATACATTCAAAACTGAAATTAAAAAAAAATTATTGTTTAAAAAATCGAAAATGCGAAAATTCCAATCATTTTTTAAAAGTAGCTTATTTAAACTGAGATCGTACTTGCGAAGCTATAACAATGGTAAAATCGTGAAAATAATTAAATAAATGATTAAAAAAATGTTTACCAAAACCTAAACGAGTTTTAATTGTTTGATCAATGCTCACTAAAGGAACAAGCAAACAGACGATGATTTGAATAAAAAATATATACTCAGTTTTTATTCTGCTGATTTGCAGTAAAAAAAGTACACAAAGAAATTACCTAGAATTATTTCCCCCGTGCATTAAATTTTTGTTGATCGATCACCCACCAATTTTTTCGTTTTCCGGAAAGTAAAAATTTCGTAATTTTTGTTTTCTCAACGTTTACCCTTGCTATATAAACTTTTTGCGAATTAGAGCATAGTCACCTCTTAAGGAATGTTTATGGAATGATTTTCACCCAATAAGTTTTAATTTTGTCCTCCCCCCCCCCCCAAACCCCTCTTATTGCGCCCGGAAAATGACCCAAAAATTGCAAAATAGTAGTTTACATTGCAACTGTTGTAGATCGAAAAGTTTTGGACCACCGAACTACCAAACGTAGAAATGGGACTCCCAAACCATTCTGCTTCTGAAAATAACTCAATTTGTTGAATTTCAAAATTTTTCAATCAATACGTAAAACTTTATTTTTTAATTATTAAATAATTATCTACTCTCTGACGTCGAAACATGACTACCAAACCTCACAATGCAACGACTGAACGATGTGAAAAAGAAAATTTGAGGTTTTTTCATTTTTGAGCCTGCCCCCACCACTTTTCGAAAAACTGCTTTAGATCGTAAAGTTTTTGGACCACCGAACTACCAAACGTAGAAATGGGACTACCAAACGATTCTGCTTTTGAAAATAATTTATTTGTTTCGAAAATTAAAAAAAAAATTTCATAGCGTAAAACTTTGTTTTTTAATTATTTAAACAATTATCTACTCTCTAACGTCGGCACACGACTACCAAACATTACCATGCAACCATTAAACGATCCGAAAAAGAAAAATGGATGATTTTTTATTTTTGAGCCAGCCCCCACCACTTTTTGAAAAACTGCTGTAAATCGAAGAGTTTTAGGGCCACCGAACTACCAAACGTAGAAATGGGACTACTAAACGATTCTGCTTTTGAAAATAATTTATTTTTTTCGAAAATTCAAAAAAAAATTCATAGCGTAAAACTTTGTTTTTTAATTATTTAAACAATTATCTACTCTCTAACGTCGACACACGACTACCAAACATAACCATGCAACCATTAAATGATCCGAAAAAGAAAAATGGATGATTTTTTATTTTTGAGCCAGCCCTCACCACTTTTAGAAAAACTGCTGTAAATCGAAGAGTTTTTGGGCCACCGAACTACCAAACTTAGAAATGGGACTGCCAAACGATTCTACTTTCAAAAATAATTTATTTTTTAGAAATTTCAAAAAATTTTGTCATAGCGTAAAACTTTGTTTTTTAATTATTTAAACAATTATCTATTCTCTAACGTCGGCACACGACTACCAAACATCCCGATGCAACCATTAAACGATCCAAAGAAGAAAAATAGACGATTTTTTATTTTTGAGTCTGCCCCCACCACTTTTAGAAAAACTGCTGTAAATCGAAGAGTTTTTGGGCCACCGAACTACCAAACGTAGAAATGGGACTACACTGAGCGAAGAATTCCCGTGTAGTTCGGGTTTACACCCCAATAGTTCGGGTGGTTTCTCTTTTTTTTGGTTTCACACGAAGGTTTGGTGCGTTTGCACTACTGAGACGTGCGATCACCCGAACCATTCGGGTGCTCAACCGAAACAGCAGCAACCGAAGTGGTGGGGGGCCCGCCCCAATATTTGGGGAGCTTGCACGAATGAGTCGGGTAGTGGCACGAATGATTAAGGTCGTTAGACAACTGGAATCAATTAAAAATCTTACACGTTGATGATTACAGTTCAACCCTGTCCTAAAGCACTACTAGTACATTATCGAGTTTTCGATTATGTGATTTACCTAATCATAGAATGATCCGTTAGTATAAATATGAGTGATGAACAATAAATTCGACATAACCTAGAAAGAGTGACATTCGGGAAGAACCTGATGTTCATCAGCTGCGGCCATTAGCGAACATGCGCAAACGTCGAACGCGCAACATCCAACGCGGTTGACGACTCGAATCTCCTGAATCATTCGTGCAAGCTCCCCAAGTATTGGGGCGGGCCACCCACCACTTCGGTTGCTGCTGTTTCGGTTGAGCACCCGAATGGTTCGGGTGATCGCACGTCTCAGTAGTGCAAACGCACCAAACCTTCGTGTGAAACCAAAAAAAAGAGAAACCACCCGAACTATTGGGGTGTAAACCCGAACTACACGGGAATTCTTCGCTCAGTGTACCAAACGATTCTGCTTTAGACTGCACTTTCAGTTTTTTGATATTGTTATTATTTTGTGTTTGACCTTGAGGATTTGTTTTTCGTTTATTTAAAAAACTATCAACTCTCTAACGTTGAGAGTTGACTACCAAACGCTACCAAACGAAGACCAAACAGCCCCACAGAGAAAAATTAAGAAATTTTGACCTTTTGGGGCAGTGTGAAGTTAGCCCCCCGAATTTTGTTTTACTGAAAAAAAGGGGAAGGAACAACAACCAAACAATGATATATGACTACCAAACCCTCTCTAATGACCACCAAACGTTTGACGACATAAACTTTTCAAATTTTTCATTTGGGGGGGGGCCAACTTCACACCGCTCAATAATTACTGCGATTATTATTATTTTCCTTATATTGGGTTTCTTCTTGTAACATTATGTCCGTTGAAATTAGAAGTAAGCAATTTATTATTTTATCCTATCGTAGATTGTACGATATCAATATTTTCAGAATGTGATTAATTCAAGATATTCAAGGAAAATTTTTGTTCAACTTTTTATTATAAAATCGTAGAAAAAAATATTATAAAACGGGGTAACCATCATCAGCATAATATGGATCGTTATGCATATTTTAATGCCCCTGAATAATTTCTATATATTGTTGCTGCGCCTAAGGAGGCATAAAAGGCAAAATTTCCACCAAGTGGCATTGTTTTGTAATTTTAAAAAACCACAAACTTTCGTCTGCTACGATCGTGATTTCTCAATACTGCGCAGGCGCGATGATCGATCGGGATCAAGTACACATTGGCGCTTGACCCCTCCAGCTGTTCTTTTTTTAGTGGGAACTTTGAAAAATGATGCCCCAAAAAAATCCTTTGGCAGGCATGTGTATTAGAATTTATCTGATTTTTTGAGCTAATAAACCCGATTTCGAAAATTTGGCGCTTGACTCCTTCTGCATTTCTACCCTTCAAATATTGATAGGTGGCAAATTTTTTTCAGAAAACGTCATTAGCGATATAATTTCAGCAAGGCCAGAAGAAAGATCGATTTCTTTTCGCTTAAAAACGCTCAAAATGTGCATTTGTTTACATAATTTGTTTATTATATAAACAAATATTGAAGGGTGGTAAAATTTTTTCAGAAAACATCATTGACAATATAATTGCAACAAGTTCGAAAGAAAAAACGGTTTCCTTTCGCCTAAAAACGCCCAAAATGTGCATTTGTTTATATAATTTGTTTATAAAATAAACAAATAACATTAAATATTAAATTTCAATGGCCACGTATTAATTTGTTTATAACAATTAACTTTGCAAGTTAACAATTTTTTTGTCTTTCTCATACCCCTATGCATTAAAAACAAGGGACGAAAAGTATAAGAAAAATTTTGTCTAGAAGATAAAAAATGAAATTTAAAAAATCCACATTTTTTTCGCTGTTTGCATTAACATAACAACTGAATAAACAAAAAAATAAAAAATCTACTTTCACCATTTTCTGAAAAATTTAGTTCTGAATTTTGCAACAACAAAAAATCTAAAATCGGTGCATAATTACGTTCTAAATGTCATTTTGAACCTCGTTTTCCAATTTCACCCCACTGTGCGTCGGCCCGACATTTGGTCCCATATATTGGTCATCTATTAAGATGATGTCGGCCCAACCTTGGACAAGAATGTCGGGCCGACTTTGGTTTTGAAGGTTCGTACTACACAGGTGGAAATACACAAAATAGGTATTCAAAAAATAATTATAATTGATTGCGAGTATTTTTACTATAAATGTTAATGGTCCTGCTTAGAATGAATACATATATTACATTTTTAAACATTATATTACAAATAAAATTTCTAACGTTATGGGGTTTCGAACCTACATCTATACATGAATCTATAGCCTAGCAGTCTGGAATCTTACCCATTAAAAATGTCTCTGGTTCTTTTGCGATATCTTGCATATTTTATGAGAAAAATTAGTAAATTACATTTTTAGGAACAAAAGATTTTTTGGCCTCAAGAAAGGTTTAGCCCGCGTGATGCTGATAAGATGCCTTTCTTTTATTAGTAGAAACGTTTCAAAAAGATTTGGAAGAATAAAAAAGGTGGGGTTTCCCAGAAAATATATTTTTTTTTCATATTTTCAAAATTTGAAGAAAAAAATTAGGAAGATTTTTTTTAAAACCCCACCTTTTTTATACTTCTAAATATTTTTCAGAAGTTTCTACTAATAGAAGAAGGGCATCTGATCAGCATAATGCGGGATAAACTATTTTTAAGCCCGGAGAATTTTTTTCCCTAAAAATGTAATTTTTGAATTTTTCTTGTAAACTATGAAAGATATCGCAAAAGAACAAGAGAAATTTGTCATACAACTTTTTTAGACGTGCAAACTTTTATCTCAACATTTTTTCGTATCTGTCATTGTTTCCGAGAAAAAGTAGAAAATTCAATTGTAAGAAAAAAGCATTGTCCTGGCTACAAAAGTTATTTAGCAAGCATCAAACTTACAAGATATCTTCATTGTCAAAGTACGAGTTCAAAAAAAAATTGGCAAAAAATTTAACGGTGTTTTTTTTGTTGTTGAGATAATCTATTTTTAATTTTTTCAGAAAAACCGCATGAATGCTATTAGAATCAAAAAGAAAACAATGAATATCTCAATTAGGTCAAAAGTTATAGAGGTTTAAAGAAAAAATCCCGCGTTTTTTTGAAAAACAAAGCACAAAATTCAAAGACGCCTAATTTCCTCTAGAAAACAACATATTTCGTCCCCGAGAGATTCTGCGATTTCAAGTGTAGAACCCTGCCTGATTTGAAATGGATTCGGTCAAGAATTTACGTAAAAAGTTATAAATGGTTGTAAATAGTAAGATAATATAATAATAAGATAAGATAATATAAAATATGTAGGTGGTAATATTGTAAGAAACGGAGGGGACACATTATGAATAAAGGAAGAGAAGATTTCCATTAGATTTGTGAAAGATTCGAAAATTGAGAAAAAAATAATGTACAAACTTTATTCGATCTAGAGGATTGGAACGTAACTTGAAAGTGTCCCGTGTCAGGGTGCATTCTTTCTAGTGCTGGACTTTGGAGCGAGTGGAGGTCGTGAGATCTGGGAGACCTGTGAATCTACCTCGTCGACCGAGTCACGCGCCAGGAGGGTCTCCCACTACTTTCACCAACCTTCTCTGTTCTCCACTCCCTCTTTCGCTCTTTCTCTTTTTCCAACCCCCGTTTCCATCGCTGGTAAAATCCTTGAAGCTGCACGTGGATGCTTCCCTTCCTACTCTTATCCCGCTACTTTTCTTGTACTTGTTGCGTTGCTACCCCTTAACACTATACTTAGGTTTCCACTTTTATCGCATGGTTTTTCTCTTTCGACAGTATACATTTGACGCATGAGGGTTAGGCAATTTGAGGGAAAGCAATTTTGTGTGCTTTTTATGCCCTATCATGATATGACAATACTGGAAAGAATTTTCTATGAAAAAGTCAGGAGATGGATCTTTAAAGGATATTACATACAGAAGAATATTTTTTCCATGAGGATATTGAGAGAAGTACTATTTGAAGAGGAATTTGTGAATTTTGTATGTTTTATATGGTAACATTACGGAATTTAGCCGGGGTCTCTCAAATATATTGCACTGCATTAAATATTTAAGAATGCTCACTTGTTACACATGCTTTTAAAATTAATAAAAATAATCTTCAAATTCATTTATTCACTTTGTCCACATTGAAGCTCATATGGTTTCACTTACTTATCGCGGGTTTTTGTATATTAATTTTTTTATACCACCCAGTTTCACAGTTTGTTGGCATACGTCAGTTAGATATCCTATATAAAGTTCTGTTTCCACTTGAAGCCGTTGTAATTGAATGGAAATTTGTTATTTTGAATTGGAATATCAAATTCTCATCATGTTAGATCGACATAAAAATAATTTTTATCTGACTTTAGGATTATTAAAAAAAAGTAGATGCAGTGTTGGAGAAGCTTCTTAAAAAACGAACTAATTACAGCTACAGTTACATCGTGAAAATAGTAACTTGTTACATTTCCAGTCACTGATTCAAGTAACTTGGAGTTCCTGCAATTAGTTTTTTAATATATACAAACCTATGTTACTTCTGTAAAAAATTTAAATAATTCCTAAAAAATTAATCAGCACTATCATTTTTACTGTTCACAATTGAATAATTTGCTATTGAAAATCTATAAAATTGAATAAAATTCAATTTTAGGTCTTCCAAATTGAACTGTTCCAAAAAAGCATTAAAAATTGCATCATTTTCTATTATACACATTAAATATTGAAGAGTCCTCAATTGCAAATATTTAATATTGAAGAATTTTAAATTAAAAATGGTTAAAATCGAAGAATTGTCCATGGTGAATCTTCAAAATTGAGCTATTAAAAAAAAACGTTCAAAATTACTTATCTTTAAAATATAAAAAAATTGAATAATTTGCAATTCTATATTTTCAAAATACAAGAATTTTAAATTATAACTCTTCAAAATTGTAGAACTTTGAATTGTAAATCTTTAAAATTGACGGGTTTTTAATTTTTAAAATTTACAATTGAAAATTATGCAAGTTTGAAGTTTTAAAATTAAAGATTCCTTTAATTTTGATGATTTACATTTGAAAATTCATAAATTTGCAAGAATTAACAGTAAAAACTCTTGACTTTATTCATCGTCAAAATCATCACCATCTTCACATTTTAAGCATTTGTATTTAAACATCGTTAAAATTGCAAAATTTTAAACTGTAAAT
Organism: Andricus curvator; assembly: GCA_932195095.1. NCBI lineage: Eukaryota > Metazoa > Arthropoda > Insecta > Hymenoptera > Cynipidae > Andricus > Andricus curvator. The sequence continues at coordinate 97,129 of CAKNYM010048500.1, forward strand.
CATCAAAATATTTTCGTCACATACTTAGTTTGTCCAAATTTCATCAGATATAAATCTTATTTTTTATAGACGAAATCTCGAAAAATCTTAACAAAATAGTTGTTCTTCTAACCCAATGAAATATATGAATCAATACACCAAACTCTCGGTTTCAGTCCAGTGTCGGGGGTTGTCTTCGGTCCCAAATCGGGGGGATCCAAACGTAAACAACCGTTGGCGAGAGACGTTGCGACAAACGTTGCAACCGTTCTCTCGCCTGAGACAGCAGTTCTAGGAAGGCGGAAACCGGGGGGACTGAAACCGATAGTTTGGCGTACTTGTAAATTGATACTTTTGGCGAATTATATAAGAAAAAAAATATTGATTTTTCGCAGTAGAGAGTACCATTCATTCAAAACCATATGTCGTCGAGGCTACCCACTGGCTACGAATTTTAAAAGAGAAGTCTGAGCGTACTTTAGGAAGAAATAGTGGAGTCTGTAATTGTTTATTTAATATTATTTATTTGGTGTTTTGTGTCATTTCTTCCGCTTTAGGAACAAATTGTAATTTTTATTCCATTTTCATCATTAACGGCTTATTTTTTTATTCAACAGATTTTCTAGAGAATCTTTTGAAGAAAAAAATAAGCTGTTATGGATGAAAATTAAATTACAGTATTTTTGTTAATGTAATCTGGCTTATAATAATAGTAATAATATTAATGATAATCTGGCTTCCAGCTTTTTAAACCTTTTGAAAGATTATTGAATTCTGAGGATAGGTGTAACTGTAGCACATACATCCTTAAATGCGTGATGAAATTTATAAAGCCTTTACTATTTTTCGGTCATTTTTATCATCATAAAAAAGAAAATGACTGAAATAATTTCTTACTAAGAATTACTACTAGTTTCTAAATAGTATCATATTGCGATTAAATATCGAATTCAAAGAAGCTTGAAAACTTAAATTCGATTCGTTCAAAAGAAGTCACTAACAGAAAAATGCCTCTGAATTCATGTGACATGCAATTTATTCACATGAACTTTTAAATTGAAATTCTTTCCTCATTCCTCTCTACTACTGAAAATATACCTTTCTCATAAATAACTAGATACTTTCTAACAAATAAACAATCAGTCAATGTTACTTTTACAATTTTTCTTAAGAATTTTGAAATATATACAAAATTTTACAAAACTGTAAGCATGCTTAATTATTAATACATCAATAAAAACATTTAAATTTGAAATTACGGGAAACATAATTTTTCTGCGAGAAAACTAGCCTTGTTGATTGAATCCATTACACGTGAAAAAAAATTATAGTCGTTTCTCATCCTCGATCAGATTCATTCCCTTTTTCCATTAAAAAATCGCGAATCTAATTCATCTCGTTTTCCACAGTCGATTTCGCTCGGGCACTTTTAAAGATTATCGTCTATGGGTAGAAATTACCCGTTGGCGAAGTATTTACGAGGTCGTGCAACGCAGAGAAGCGTCGATTTGAAATTAAAGAATTCGGAAGATGAAGGGTGGTGCTGGTAGGACGATGAGTAGTGATTAGTGGAAGGGGGTTGAAGGGATACGAGAGATGAGAACGAGGTCGCGAAGAAAGGACAAATCGAATTACGTTCTTTTTTGACCAGAACAATCTTATATTAAATGCCTTTTCCGCAAGCCAGTATTTTATTTGTTAAATCCCATCAAGTTTGTCTTGACTGCGGGAGGTGTTGCCGGAAACCTCAATACTTTTTCTAACGGTCGTGCTGAAAAGAATTAGTTGCAAAAAATTGACATTGCTGTAGGGTTTTTGACCTTTTCTCTTATTTGTTGTACCCTTTCAACTCTACGCGACGTGACAGTGAATTTTCTTCGACATCATAGCAGATCTATTACTACCCTGGATGTAGGAACTTTTAATTAAGTCCTATCGCCAAGTTTCTTCCCTTCCTTACCACGTCGAAAAGTTCGGATCAAGTCGTCACACATATGATGTTCAGTGGAGAAAATATAGAGCAACTCTTTCAATGTAGTTTAAAACTCAGTAAGCCATTATGAAGGATAAAGGAAATTGTTTTTTTTTAGTATTAATCAATGTATTCTTCGTGTAAATGCCAAATGTATTTTTTGTCATGAAATTAATTAAAAACATTGCTGACAGTTGACAATTATATCAAAAGTTATTAATTTACTTACTAACTAATTCTTAGAAATATCTTCTTAGAAATATACGTAGAATTTTTTGCGACAAGAAATGCAAAATTGTACACTTGTACTGTAGAGTGTGCCTGATTTGAAGCGGATTCGGTCCGCAAAAGTGATTTATTTTCCATTTATTTTGAAGTTAATAAAGAGTCAATTTTCAAAGCATATTGAGTTCAAATTTATATTCCTCTCTCGTTATTTTCATTTCGAAGAATGGAATAAACTGTATTCAAAACTTGTCGATTGAATTTCAGTGTCGAATGCTCAAAAAGCGACCTTTATAATTACCAGCCCGAGTTTCATTGTATGAGAATAGTGATGCAGAATTTTTATCCAGGTTCTTTATGAAGTATTTATTTATTTTTTAACCAAGTTTTATTAAAATAGATTTCCCACTGTTTATACGAGTACTGATTCCAAATTAGCTTTTCCAGCACTTTGTTTAAACTCGCAATAGTTTTAAGCAAAAAATCTGAATAGTGGCTTCTCATAAAAAGGGTAATAGGTGGAAGTTGAAGTGAAAGAGACCCGCTAAATTCACGTGATATACTAGAAGTGAATTATACGAGCTCCCTCCGGATCGTAAAGCGCTAGGTAAAGCGAAAAAAATAAAATAATGCACACTGGAGCGACAGGAGAATCATAATTGGAGTAAAGTGGTGATAAAATCTTCATCCAAGATTAACATTTTCGCCATTTAGAGGTTTAATACTTGAAAAGCTGCTCTCTTTTTTATTTAAAGACCCATTAATGTTTGTCGGCAGATTTCTGAAATGGAGAAATCCTAAACCAAAACGTTTTAAAAATGTTTTTAAGTAGAAATTTCTGATAGAAAATTGTTTTACGGAACTATACATTTTAAAATCTTCCTGAACCTTTTCGAGTTCTTTTCGAGGTCAAGTGACTTTTCGTGAATTTATTTAGGGTTCATCAAAAAATAACGGAAGGTGACTTGGGGACAGGGGTGTTAGGTTGCATCTGGCTGTTTCTTATGAATTAACATAGCAGTTCAACTTTCAACCAAGTAGTTGAATTTTCAGCCAAAAAAGATGAATTCTGAACAAAAAATGTAATAATTGATATTGTAACTAAGAAAATATTTTCATTTTAAATCAAGAATAATTGAATCGAACCAAAGAAGATGAATTTTTAACAAAATAGTTTAATCTTCAGCCAAAACATATTCATTTTCAACCAACTAGTTGCATTTTTAACGAAAAGAGATTACATTTCTACCCAAGGAGATGAATGTTCCAATAAAAAAGACGAATGTTCAACAAGATTCGAATTTTCAACTAAGAAAAATTTCTCTGTCAATAAAGAGAAAGAATTTCATTGAAATTTTTAAACAGAAAATGAATCCATTTTTAACCAAAAAATGAATAGTTGCATTTTCATTTCCAAACACAAGTATTCCAATTAAAGAAGAACGATTTTTCTACACAAAGTTGAATTTTCTACCAAATTGTTATTAAATTGCAATAAAATTGTCTGGATGAAGTCGAAGCGAGAAGGTTTTTTCCTTTATTAATACCAAATTTTGAATTTTCAATCCAAAAAGACGAAGTTTCTACAAAACACAGTTGAATAAAATAAATCTCAACTAAAAAAAAAAAAAAATAAAAAAAAAAAAAAAACAATTGTCAACTAGGAAATTCAATCTTCAACGAAAGAGATGAATTTTCAACTAAAATTCTGAATCTTCAAGCAAAAATTAATTTTTAACAAAGTAGTTAAAATTTTAACCAAGGAGTTGAATTTTCAACCCAAAAACATGCATTTTTAACAAAAAATCTAATAGTTGATATTTCAACCAAAAAATATTTAATTTTATATCAAAACAGTTGAATTTAATCAAAAGAGGAATTTTCAACCAAATATTCAAAGCCACAACTAAAACAGATTAATTTTGAATCAAACAGTTGTATTTTTAACTAAAAAATGTACTTTCTAGCAAAAAAAAAATGTATTTTGTAGCAAGAAGGACGAATTTTTAACAAGTAGTTGAATTTTATACCAAATTGTCGGATTTTCGAGCCAAAGATACGAATTTCCTACAGTAAGAGTTGCATTTGTGACGAAAACGATGATATCTTCACAAAAAAGAGATGAATTTTCAACAAAATAGTTGAATTTTCAACTATAAAAAATTTGTAGTCAAGAAAAAAATTCAATCCAATTGTAGAATTTTCAATTCAAAAAGGCGGATTTTCAACAAAACAGTTGAAATTTCATCAAAAAAGAAGGACATTTTAACAAAATTGTTATATTGTCAACAAAATAATTAAATTAAATAGAGAAGCATGTCATGGAAATGAAAGTCAAATTGAAAGATTCGATAATTCTTTTTTAAACGTTTCGGTCACTGTTTTGGACCCTCATCAGTTAAAAAACATTTATTAAGCCTGTAAAAAACATACAAATTATGTAGAAATATTTATAAAACAGAATAAATAATGATGAATGAAAATTATTATTTTTTTAATAAAAGAAAGAAAAGGGTAATAAAAATATAAAAACAATTAAAATAATAATTAAAAAAATAATAATAAAAAAAAAATAAAAAAGTAAAAAGATAATTAAATTTTGAAAAAAATATGAATGAATTAAACCAAAATTTTACTAGCAAAATTAAAAAAAAAACAAAAAACTTCCATCCTAAAATAGTTAGATTGTTTCATTGGGTTCTATTAATTCTGTTCGCATTAAAGTGGATAAATAATAGGAATTTTATTTATTTATTTGTAGACTAGAAAAAAATATTTTGAATATACATTGAAGTTCATTTTTAATATATTTTAAATATTAGGTTAGAAAACTGAAAATTTTGCTTAGCAAATAAGGTTAATTTTCTATTGCAGAGTTTCTGATTTCGAACTACACAAAGTGTCTCAGACGTAGCAACATTTGAGTCGCTAAAGAAATTATAAAATTGTAAGTTTGTAAAAGTAAATACTTATTCTCATTAACACATTGTATTTTCTAAAATTTATTGCATGAAGGTTCCACGTTTATTTAATGTATTCTTAAAACTAATGGCTTCCGCAGTTTCTTGGTGAGAGGAGCCGCGGGGCCGAAAGAGAGGATGTGCTTATTCAAACGTGACAAACAGCTCGAGGGCCAAAATGTCCGCGCGTTAGTTGCATCATGCTTCCAAATTCAACAGAAACGATTCATGCTTATAAAATGTAAGTAAGATTTTAGGGCAGGCTCCCCAAGTATTTGCATGTGTTAAACTTTGACTAGGAGTTTTTTGGAAAATAGGACCGAGGGCTCTACTTTTCCCGATGCGTAAACATATTTTTACGTCGGTGAGGACACATGAGGGACCACACAAGTGTACTTAAAACCGTATGCCAATGCATAATAATTTGAAATTGGTAAAAAGTAATAAAAATCAAGATTTTTTTAGTGCTGGAACCTGTCAAAGAAACATTTTGATGAAAATAAGTGCTAGTGTAGAAAGAAATTCAAACTGATACAAAGAAAAAGTGATGTTTTGACGAATTCCTAACCTTCCGTTGTTTAATATGTATATGCACGAATCAATAAATTTTGGATGAAATATAATAATTTAAGAATTATATTTCAGGTTTCAACCTTTGACTTTTTTCGGGAAATATTGGTGCACAAATTCCAGACGAATTAGCAAACAATTTTGGTTTTTCTTCCGCAATAATTTCTGGATGGCTAGATTTTTTCCCCATCGGATTAACAATGTAGATTATTTTTTAGTGTTTTTATCTAGATTTGTAGGTGAGGACTGTAAATTTTCTCGCAGAAAGTGATTCATTTGCGTATATTCTTTAAAAAAATAAAGGTAAAAATACGTCAAAACGGTCAACACATCACTGTTTTAAATTAGTTTTTAATTTATTTCCACACCAGCTATTATTTTCTTCAAAATATTCCTTAGACAGGTTTAAACACTGAAAAAGACGTTGATTTCCATTACTTTATACCAATTTTTAATGATTATGCATTTCCGCACGGTTGTGGGTACGCTTGTTAGGTCCTTTATCTGTCCTCGCCGACATTATAATGTTTTTATGTGTGGAGAAAAGTTGCACCCTCGGTCATTTTTTCCAAAAAACTCCTAGACAAACTTTAACGTAAACAAGTGCATTGCAGCTTGGTGAGCCCGTTTTTTTGGGGGGAGAGGGGGTGTTCAGAGCATATCTCATGTTTTTTTACAGTTGTTTTAGAATTATCAATAAAGTAGTACATTTTTCTACATTTAATGCGTTAGGTATTAAAATAAGCACTAGATTTCGGTGACAAAGCAGCTGTTTACAATAAAATCTGTTGAAATTTTGTGTAATGTACGACAGCACAGAAAAATCGTTGACTTCTCCCCGCCCAAAAGAGTTTACGTAATTTATATACGCCCCCTAACCTCAATGGTGACAAACCTGTTCGAAATGTTTAACAGGGAAGAATTTTGAAACTAACTTTTCTTTATAACTTGGCGATGCTCTCTAATATTTCATACTAAATAGGGAGGATGGCTCGAATACTTTTTCAGGTGAATTTGAAAGTTTTATTTATCGCTTTAGAAACTGTTTTTAGCAGAAACGTTTTCCGATAGCGATCTTTCTTTTTACTGAAATCACATAAAGTACGAATAGGATGGCATCGTATTGATTATTTAACGGTGAGACTAAATATTGCATTCCAATGATATTGCATTTGAATACGTAATATATCGTTTCCATATGCGCGACTTAAAACCGATATTTTGTATATCATTGTGTTTCATCTTCTTGATAAATCCTTGTGAAATATAGGTGAAACTTACGATTTTATTGAAGTGAAGCTTTTTAAAGTAAATATTTTCCGCTTGCGACTTATTTGAGTAAGCAGCGTAAATATTTGCAGCTGTGACAAAATCGGTGGCCATAAAAGGAAATGTTCTTAAGAGAGAAGCCGAGTTTAATATCGATTGCCCTCTACATTGTGGATTTTTTTTGCAATAGATAGGAAAGATGAAGTGTTTAATATCTTTTGATGGATTTATTTGACTTGAAACGAGTGAAGGATCACACCAAGAATTATGAGAGGGTTGCCCTGCCTCGAAGTATTTCTTGATTTAATTACCTACCCTATAATTCAGCCTGCACCATTTAACACTGGGGCTAAGGATACCAGCAGTGATATACTGCTCTTCTCTACCAAAGGATATACCTACCTCTATATCCCACAAAATCCTGTTTCGGAAGTAACGAAAAAAATAATATTTCATCATAATTTCAGTGAAAAGCTGTATTTAGCAAATCTCAACATACCAATATTTCTTACTAATTTAGACTCATCTTTCTTTTGGATTGGGATAAGTTTTAATTTAAAAAAATATATAAGGTAAATGCACTAGTGATCGTCACCTTAAGCCAAATTGCAAATTAAGAACGCTTATAATTGTATTTAAAACACAATTCTCATTTCCACAAAGGGCTTAGCCGATTAAAGCAGATATAGAAAAACTCAATTTTGATCACTTCTCATGATATTTGATTGGAGTCAATTTTTATTCACGATAAAAATTCAAATTATGCAAATGCGTTAGTTATCGTCAGGCACGTAAGCAAGTATTAAAACAAGAAAAGTATACTAATTTGATAGAAGGATATTTAAACTAAACTAAAATGACATCTTTTATCATACGCGGCAAGAGCGAGTCTTTTTATACGAAAAATACTGGGCCATCTGACGATAACTAATGCAGTGACGATTACCAGTGCATTTACCTTGAAAATAAAATAATGACTGTTAATCCATCCATGTTTACCTCTTAAGGCCGATGTCAGATTGATTTAGTCTTTATTTAGGTACTGAAATAAAGTCTTGTGACCATTTTTTTTAAGTTAGAGATAACTTGATAAATCCAAAATTTAAGTTCGATTCTTTAGTAGAATTAGTTTTATGCAAATAGATATACTTTTTAAAGAGTATTGTGTGGTTTAGCGATGTAATATATATATATATATATATACCATTAAGCCATTTCCCTTTCGGCGAGCCTCAAGGGGTAAGCGTGACATTACCCGATTCGGGTAGTGTTTCTAGGTGGATAGTTTCTTGTAGTAAATAACTACAAGTGTGGGCTCACCACACCCACCACCGCCAACAGCAACGCAGTAGTATCAGACGGTCACCCATCCAAGTACTAACCGCGCCCAACACTGCTTAACTTCAGTGATCTAACGGGAACTGGTGTTTCCAGCGTGGTATGGCCGTTGCCATATGCGACAGGAAAAAGGTTAGCATATTGAAGCACTTTATTTACTAGACTTATCTCCTGGTGCCATATTGTGACAAAATTAATATTCTAGTGCCAAGAACCGTCTCTTGGTCTCGGAAGTGCTTGCGAATACTCGTAAAATACCTTTTTTCACGCGCTATATGAACAAAGTTGTTACGTCTCCTAACCACGTACGTACATTATTACATGATAGAAAGTTCATCAAGTTTTAAATCGTCTCTTGGACGACGATCAATAATAATAAAGTGTTGAGTCAACTATTTATAGTTCAGAAATTTTAGAAATTTTCATTTTGGGTTTAGAAAAATCAAAATTATATCGCCAGCTTTTCAGGGTGGTCCTACTGTCTTAAAATGGACCAGTTAAATCTCACTGATTACCAGTGAAATCTCACGTGTTTAAACTGCCAGAAGTGTTGTCACTGACAATCAGTGAGATTTCGCTGGTTTACTCAGTGGAATTCCGTAATTGGTTTAATTAGTGAGGTTCACTGTTTACTCAATACCAGTAGTCATCTAGTCGTACGCGTCATTATGTCAACGTGTCGTGTCGCTCAAAGTCAAACCCAACTGGCTAGGGGCATTCTCACTTCAAAACGAAATATATTTCCTCTACTTATTGCAGCCAGACCTCAAATATTTCTAACACACACTAATACACACTAAAGTTCGTTTTCACTCAAGAAATGCAAAGACCCGACCGGCAACACGCGCGTACCAGACAACTGGAGGTTCATGTCTTGGCCTCGTGGAGCGCTATCTCACTGGTTGAATCTATCATTCTGCGTAACTGGTATATTCAGTAATGCTGTCTTAGTTAAGTCAGTTACTGGTCCTACCAGTCAAAGTTATCAAATAAATGGTTCACCAGTGATAATTCGAAATACTAATTCAACCAGTGACAATTTCACTGGTTCAGTTTAAGAGAATAAGTCAGGGAAAACCTGGAAATGGGATAAAAGTCAGGGAATATCATTGGTCAGGGAAAAGTCAGAGGTTTTGAACAAAAACTTGCAAAAGACAAGGAATTTCTATAAAAGACACTTTTGATAAAACATTCAAGGATAATAAATTTAAAAATTTTAAATTTTAATGTGAAATTTTTAAATTTTAATTTGAAATTTTTTTATTCTGTTTATACAAGATGTGATTAAAAATTCATCCTTTTTGGTTGGAAATTTAACTGTTTTGTTAAAAATTCATCTTTTGGGTTGAAAATTCAACTATTTTGGTAGAAAATGAAGTTTTTTTTACAATAATTCATATTTTGATATTGAAAATTCAACTGAAATCTATCTTGGTTAAGAATTAAACTATTTGTTGAAAATTCGTCTTTTTGGTTTAAAAATTCATTTCTTCTGGTAGAAATTTAATCCTATTTGATAAAAAATGCGACTTTTCTCTTGAAAAATGTCTTCTTCTTGCTTGAAAATTAAACAACTTTAAACAGTTTTGTTGAAAGTTCGTCTTTTTGATAGAAAATTAATATTTGCGTATTTAAATTTCAAATGTTCTGTAGAAATTTCGACTTAATGGTTGCACATCTGTCTTCTTTGGTTAAAAGTCGAATTACTTTGTTAAAAATTCATTGTTTTGGTTGCAGATTCGCTTTTTTTTCTTGAAAATTGACCCTTTCTAGTCGAAAATTCAACTATTCGTTTGTTAGTTTATGAATTGTACTAAAAATTGGTCATTTTTGTAGAAAATTAATCTTCTTGTTTAAATGTGCGTCTTTTTGGTTTGAAAATTCTTCCCTTTTTGTAGAAATTTCTTTTTTTTTTTGTTTGGTTGAAATATTAACTATTACTTTTTTCTTAGAGAATTCATCTTAGTAAGTTGAAAATTCAACTATTTGAATAAAAATTCAACTATATGGTTGAAAATTCGTTTTTTTTTTAAACATCAATTTACATTTTTCATCGAGAATTGATCTTTTTGTTGAAAATTCATATGTCTTCTAAAAAATTCGTCTTTTTGCATTGAAAATTAATTTTTCTTTGTTTGAAATAAATTAAAAATTAAGAAACTTAAATTTAGAAAGGACTCATTTAAAAATACGTGATTCATTCAGTGAGGGGGGGGGGATCTGTCAATATATTATTCTCCATGTTAACAACAATGGAAAAAGCATCACGCAAGGGGGGGGGGG
>CAKNYM010048501.1:0-14614 GCA_932195095.1 Andricus curvator
TGCCGTCCGCGCACGAACTCATAACGCCAACCAATCGCGTGCAACCTGTCGTGCTGCTGCGGTCCGAGCGGTGACGCACACAAGTACGTCGTTACATACACTAGATCGCAACCCACTTGAGTATGTGCTGCCACGGACCGTAGCAGCACGGAAGGTTGCACGCGATTGGTTGGCGTTATGAGTTCGTGCGCGGACGGCACGTCCGTGAGACGTGTCCAGCACACTGCAACGCATTTTCTTGTGCGAACACCTTGACTGGCTGTATCTGTGGCCGTTAATCGCACGACTTGATACGGAGAGTCTCCGCAAAGATTCAGCCATTCCACCGTACTCAGTCCGGTGACCGAAAACGGACGCACTACCGTGGCTCGACGTAAACATTGCTCTCGGTAACAGTAATTTTGACTGTCAAACTGACTACAGTTATTTACCGTAGTAAGTGCGATGGGAAACTTAAAAATTACGGTGGAGACCGTTGTCTTTACTGTGTTGACAGTACAGAAACCGCGCTTACCGGAAAAAAAATTTTCGCTAGTAATCAGTAGTAGTAATAGTAGTAGTAGTAATCAGTAGTAATCCTACGATTAAAGCCAGCAATCATCGCGCTCACTATTTCCCAGTGGAAGCCCTGATGCAAAAAAAAGGATATTTTTCATTTGTTTACAGTTTCGTAACTAATAGTCAACACGATTATTATATTGTATGAAATATAGTGAACTGTATATCACTTTGAATAAAATCTGTAACAACTCCGGTGATTAAGAGCGATCCGAATTTGAAAGAATCGCAAATTCCATTTTTCTTCATCCACATACTTCATAAAAATCTTTATTAATGTTCATTTTTTATAGGGATATGTTGATTCAGGTCCAACAGAGATTCCCTCACAATTCTAGGTTTTCGCAAGGTATATCAAGTTTTTTTCAGATATAATTTTTCATAATACGGAGCCATTTAAATTTTTCGCATTCTTGTAAAACAATATACTCAAAATATGTTGACTATTCATCATTTTAAGTAAGAAAACTTTTTTTTTGTTCCAAATGTAACTATATTGTTCACAATTATTTTTTTATGGTTTAATATTAGTTTTTTGTGGTTGAGAATGATTGGTTTTGTGGTTGACACATAATTTTTTTCTGAAAAATGACGAGTATCCCAATTTTGGTTGAAAAATGATCTTCTGCAGTTAAAAATTCATTCAAGATGAATTTTCAACTAAAAAGATGAATATTCATCCTTTTAGTTAGAACTTTAATTAATTTAGAATTTTAAACCAAAAAGATCAATTTTCAATACAAGAGTTTAACTTTCAACCAAGTAGTTTTATTTTCAACCCAAAAAATTAATTGTCGGCCAAAATGATAAATCTCGAACTGAAATAGAAGAATTTTAAACCAAAAAGATTCATTGTTAGCGCATTGTTAGCGAAAAGAGAAATTAAATATTGTCAAAGAAAATAGGTGACGGTTACAACCCGGGGACGAAATTCGGTTAGGGGCCGCTCTCTTAAAATGAACCAGTGAAATCTCACTGATTTCCAGTGAAATCTCACTGGTTGAAATAGCCAGAAGTGTGTCACTGACAATCAGTGAGAATTCACTGGTTCATTCAGTGAAGTTCCGGCACTGGTTTAATCAGTGAGGTTCACTGGTTTCTCAGTACCAGTAGTCATCTGTTCGTAGGCCTTGTCGCCTGTCAGCTGATTAGGTATGGCACTTATCATTCATCGCACTTTTGTGGTAATAGTTGTAAAATTATCTTTTCAAAACCTCACTTTATTCTTACAACAATAAATGAAGGCCGGGTTGCAGTATAATGGGATATAGTATGTTGCGCCTTATTGTGGAAAGACCCGTCGTTATGTTAACGTGTCGCGTTGCTCAAAGTCAAACCCATGGCCAGGGACCTCCCACTATCAAGCGAAAGATATTATATCCCCTGCTCATTGCAGCCAGGCGCCAAATATTTATAAAACAAACACTAGTACACAATAAGATTCGTTTTCACTCGAGAAATGCCAAGACCTGACCGGCGACGCGCGCGTACCAGACCACTGGAGGTTCATGTCTTGCCCGCGTGGAGCGCTATATCACTGGTTCAATCTATCATTTGGCGTCACTGGTAGAATCAGTAGCGCTATTTTAGTTGAATCACTTACTGGTTCGTCCAGTCAAAGTGGAAAAATCACTGGTTCACCAGTGATGATTCAAAATACTGATTCAACCAGTGAGAATTTCACTGGTTCAGTTTAAGAGAGCGGTTAAGAACCGGTTAGGAATCAGGTACAAATATTGCAGGATGCTGGTTAGAAACCGGTTAGATGCCGGTTACAATCCCGGAGACAAAATACAGATAGAGACCGGTTAGGGCCGGTTAAGTACAGGGGGCACCACGCTCGATGGTCGCTGGCCGACTTCGAGTAATGAACACACACACATACACTTACATAACACACCAGCACAGTGCTTCGAATCTGTGCATCCAACTGATGACCTGAGAGGGATCGCTCCGTCCACCCTAGTCTGGCCGTATCCCCTCTTTGCAGCCTGCTAAGGGAGGCTGCCGAATGGCAGAGTGGGTGAGGATCACTTTGCCTGGTCAACAAAGTAGGACGTCATTTACTGTGCGATAAGTATGTCTGGCGCCTGAGAGGTATAATCTCAGAACGCTGATAACAACGAAACCCACCGAGATCCAAAAACACTCGGAGAAGGATGGCCAGATTCGGAGTACTGCCTTGAGAATAAACACGGGTATGGCACAATAGGCTTTATAGCTTGAGCGCCAGGGGTGGGACCTCACGCCCCCCCCCTACATTACAACTAACTAAATAACTACAAACCGGGGACGAAATTCGTATAGGGGCCGGTAAACAACAGATTAGGAATCAGGTACAAATATTACAAGATGCCAGATGGAAAGCGGTTAGATGCCGGTTACAACCCGGGGACAAAATCCGGTTAGAGACCGATAAGGGCCGGTTAAGAATCAGGTAGGAATATTATGAGGACCCAGTTACAAACCAATTAGGTGACGGTCACAATCCGGGGATGAAATTAATCCGGGGCCGTTTAAAAACCGGTTAGGAATCGGGTACAAATATTCCAGTATGCCCGATTGATACCGGTTAGGTACCGGTTACAACTTAGGGTCAAAATCCGGTTAGAGACCGCTTATGGCCAGTTGGAACGCACTTCTAACCGGATTCTAATCGGGTTCTATCCGGAATTTTAAGCAGGACAGTTCAAGATTTATAATTTTAGTCGACAATTAATTTTTTTTTTTTAATAAAACCAATTGGTTGAGATTTAATCTCTTGTATTAAAAATTTATCATTTTATTTTAAAATTCATTAGTTTAGTTGAAAGTTTAATGTTTTTTTTTGTTGAAAATTACTTGTTGTAATTGACATTTAAACTATTCAATTTTTGCTTGAAAACATACTTTTTCAGTTCTATATTTAACTGTTTGGTTGCAAATAAGTCTTTGTTACTTGAAAACGCAGTTATTTATTTTAAAAAGTCATGCATTTTCTTGAAAAATACGTTTTTCTGCTAGAAAATTAATCCTGATGTTTGAAAATTAGTCGTTTTGTTTAGAAATTCATCGTTTTGTTTAAAAATTGATCTATTCCAGTTAAATATATATGCATCATTTTACTGCCGTCCAAACTAAAAAGTTATATAAGTGATGTCTCGCTTGAACGAAGATATTCAAGAAAAACCGTTTGCGCCAAGAACTTTCGTATTTTTATTATGTGAGAAGTTGTAGGCTCCGGAAGCTACGATCATGGTTCTTTAAAAGCAACCAATCCCGACGCAATTGGAACGTGTACGTCATCCGCTTCTGCTCCTTCTGTCCTAGAAGGTAAGCAAGAGCGGGAAATTTACGCGAGATAACATCGGGCGACACTGTTCCTTGGAGTCAGATCTCTAGCCGCGGATGATCTTACGCGGCAGACGAGACAGTTGGAGATGAAGTTTCACCTCTGGATACTTTTTTAGAGCTACCAATCTTTTTAGAATGTTATGAGGAACAGTGTTGACGGACCAGATGAAGTGATCCCAGAAGAACAGCCTTTTGCATCCGGTTCGCGATGGAATGAGCCTGACGCTGGCAAGCCGGAATCTTGTAGAGTTGGCTAATAAATGAAGCTTTCATACCTCCAAGACAGCCGATTATGAGAACTACAAGATGGACTTTTAAGCCTTGGTAGAGCCTGCTCGGCTCGAAAAGAAGTGCTTGATATTTCGCCCGTTTTTCTTCCTCCTTTGCCGTGATATTACCATCGGCTGGTGCCGAGAATTCAATCACATAAATGATCTTGTTCTTCAGATCTTGGAGGACAATATCAGGCTTCGTAGCACTGATACGTTGAGTGGTCGAGAATGAGAAACTCCAGTAGATGTTACACTGATCATTCTCCACAACGGACTCGAGTTCCCCCTGGGCGTATGGCAAGACGGGCAATAGATCAACACCATAGAAGTGCCTCAGATGGTAATATAACACTTTTAGAGCCTCATTGTGTCTCTCTATGTACCCGTATCGTGCATATTTTGAGCATCCACTGAGAACATGTCCAAGTGTTTCTGGCTCTTGCTTGCACGCTCGGCAGTTGGTATCGCCTACAGGTATATTCATTATGCGCTCGCGGTAAACTAAGGTGTCTATAACGCCATCTTGACAAGCAAAAAGAAATCCCTCAGTCTCCGATTTTAATCCAGCAGACTTGAGAAACATGTTGGACAGACCCAACGAGAGCTCTTCTCTACGTATAATGCCGTAGAATTTACCATGAAGGGGCTTGTCAGCATGTTCTCTTAGTAGAAGCGTATGTTCTGCTTCCTGTACACGACTTTTGAGCACCAAAGGTGTTAGTGATGCTAGGCCATGTGTAGTGTCGCTGGAATCAAATGGGAGGCCAAGCTCCTCTGCGGCCCTATCTGCGGCACGATATAGAAACGCCGCAGGACTGACGACATCATGTTGATGTACTAGTCGCATAAGAAAATCTGTGCTGTTTAGAACTGAGTGGGCTGTAGCCAGAACCGTTCTGCGATGAAGGCACTCTAAGCTCAGCAAGCCTCTACCCCCTTTATCTCGAGGGAGGTATATTCGAGGTACGGACGACCTAGGATGATGACTTCGATGGATTGTCATCATCTTGCGTGTGCTTCGGTCAAGTTGCTTCAACTCATCGACGTTCCATTTTCCTGCACCAAACGTGTAGAGCAGTATCGGAACGGCCAGCATATTGGTCGCCTGGATCTTATTCTTTCCAGATAATTCGGAAGCCCAAATTTTTCTGCGAATTTGGCGATACCTTTTTCCAAGGGCCGTTTTTAACGCAAGCACATCATGGGTTTCCGCTTGCGGTATTCCAAGATATGTATATGTTTCTCCCATACCAAGATGTTGAATGGTATTTCCACCTGTGAGTTGAACATCCTGATCGTGACGCGATGATGTAGTTTCTAATCTTCCTTGGCGTAGGTGGACGCAGGCACACTTGTCCAGTCCGAAGCTCATGCCAATCGCTTTAGAGTACCTATTTACCCCCTCTACAAGGATGTTAAGGTTCTCTTTCGAGGAAGCAAAGAGTTTAAGGTCGTCCATGTATAAAAGGTGGTTGACCTTATATTCTCTTTTGTTCGGCGGGCCACATAGGTATCCAGAGCTTTTGCCTCGGAGCACAATAGATAGAGGCAAGAGGGAGATGCAGAAAAGTATCGGACTTTGAGAGTCTCCTTGGAAGACTCCCCTCTTATATGTGATATAGCTTGTAGTCGCTTGTCTTTTGTCAGATGTTCTGACAAATCTTGTCCGCCACAAGAGCATAAGCTCTTTTATGCATCTCACTATTTTTGGATGCACCTCCATGCCCTCAATGAGCTTAATAAGTAGCTCATGGTTCGTGTTATCGAATGCCTTACGGTAGACAATCCAAGCCATGGACAGATTGCGTCGATACCTGATCGAGTCCTGAGTGATACACCTGTCTATTAACAGGTTCTCCCTGCAACCTGCCAGACCTCTCTTGCATCCACGTTGTTCAACTATTGCACTCCACACCGGCTCGATAGATGTTAATATCCTCTCTTTGAGGATGCCAGTGAATAGCTTGTAGCTGGTGTTTAAACAAGCTATGGGCCTGTAGTTCTTTGGACTTGACAAATCTCCGGTCTTAGGAACCAATACCGTGCGTCCTTCCACTAGCCACTGCGGGACGGGTTGTTCTCCGTTTAAGAAAGTAGTAAATATACGAGCTAGATGTTGGTGCGTAGAAGTAAACTTCTTCCACCAGAAGTTGTTGATTTTATCTGGCCCTGGCGCTGAAAAGTTCTTAGTTCTAGCGATAACTTTCTTCACTTCTTCAGCAGTAATTAGTGGACACTCTTCCTCTGGACCTTGTAACCTTTGCCTTTGGCAAAAGTTACGAAAGAGTGATATATCTGACGCGTCTTCATTTAGCTGATAAGTATCTCCATATACTTGTTCCCAGAAGACTTGAATCTCCTCTCGACTAGGCGGATTTTTAACGGCACGTGACGTTTTATTGAAGAGACGGGGTAGAAAAGGTGGAATTTTCCTGAATCCACTTTACTCGCCGTTCAAGGCGCTGTTTCGCTGTTGAAAGAGATCTTATTTTTTGCGTCCAGTGCTGCTTGATGGTCAACAGTTTACACTTGTTCAACGTGTGATTTGCTTTCCTCAAGTTTCGAGCAAGTGCCCTAACTTTTGGAGTGAATTTTTTTTTTAATGTTATGTAGCTAATCACGCACTGAATATTTGATGCATGCCGTCTCGCCGTTTCAATTTTGAATTGAAGCTGTGCAATACGCTCGCGAGTCTTAATCAGACGTACTGAAGTTTCGTTACTTCTACTGTCGCTAAGCAAGGACAACGCCTTCTCGTAAACAACACAGTTCAGATTCCAGAGATTAACATCCTCGGGGAGCAAATCGGGGAGAGCAGTATTAGCTTCAGCTAATTTGTCCATCCTGAGAAAGATTTTTGGTGGATAGATCTCCTACTTCTCATGTTAGCATTATCGGCTATCTACAAAGGTGTTCTTGCTGGAACGGGTGGAATGTTCGATGGAGGATGTTGCTCTTCTTCTTCTTGTTGATAAAGAGCTTCATATCCGTTTTTTCGCAAAAAGGATACCTGATCTCTTAAATACTGAGGCGTTTGATGAGCATATTCCGGGTGCATATTGACCCAACGGTCATGTAACCTCTGCATGAATCCTCTTCGCGCCGGTGAGCTTCTTTGCCAACAGGTAAGGATGTCTCTCCTGAGTTGGTCCGACCATTTAAATCGATGTTCTCGCGTTTGTCCGGGGCCATTGCCTGGTCGTCGCCTCGGTTCGGTCCTATTGCCACTCCCAACTGAACCATGGCCTCCATCCGAGAGAGGCCTATTGTGGGTGGCACTGCGCGATACTGGTGTCGTAACCGCATAATTCATTGCATTGGGGAGTTAGCCCAAAGCAACGTGGCTGACTGCAAGAGCCGGAGCTCTCGGGCGATGGGGTCGCCACATCCATTAAGCCATTTCCCTTTCGGGGTAGGCGTGACTTGCTCGGTTGGAAAATAGTATTGGGTATATGGGTGTATTGGTATAGAGTATATAGGTAAAAAATATCTGAAATACTGTGTAGTTCTCGCTTTATGAAATTCTTTGAAAAAAAAAACACACATTTAGACACTGTTATAAGAATTCAGTGAAAATCATCAAAATTCATCCCTGGAAAAAGCCCCAAGATGTCAGAAATTCTCAGAAAAACAATTTGTTTGAAGTGCCGTTGAAACTATTAAAACCAGACGAAAATTTTCCCAATTAATCCCTCGAAGCTCTCGTTATAGTATTTTTAAAGTTTACCCCCCCCCCTCTTACCCTCTCTAAAATTAAATGAGGCCTGATAGTCTAAATTTTGATTTCTAAAAATGTTTGAAGATATTTTACTTCAGCAAAAATTAATATAAATTGGTATAAAAGAAAAACTTATCTTTGAAAAAAAGGTTTCGAGCTCTTCTATTTTCTGTTCACTTTTCAGTATAGAAGAACATTTTGGCTAAACGCATGTGCTCTTTCTGATTTTGCAATAAAGAATTTATTATTCAAACAATTTCTATTAGAAAATGCACTTGCCGATTTTTCTGGACTCAAATCCAAGTTAAGAAATACGCAAAGTCATTTGTGCTGTAAAGTTATCGAGCGTCGGCCCTCGCTGCAACATAAGAAAGCCGCAAACGAGATAGTAGCCATGGGGGTGATGGTGGGGGTCGATGACCACCGGTGATGGTGTCGCTTGCGGATTTCTGGGCTTGGACATCTTTGCTCGCATCGACACATTTACAACTTGAAACATTGCGTACAGCACATGCGGAGTTTTGATTTTGTAACAAGAAGCGTGCTCGGCCACTTTTGCCAGACAAAATATTCGCAAAGTGCTTTGCGTATATTCTTTTCTTGTATTTCGTGACGTATTCGACTACTCTTACAAATTTCAGGTACCGCAAAGTACTTTTCATATATTTTCTATTGCATTTGGGCAATTTGAAAAATATTCGCAATTTTAAACATTCATTTTTTATTATAAATAATTAGGCATTAAAATTTTAATTATAATAGACGCAGCTTACTGTCACAATTCCATTGATACAGAAAACTAATTTATGGAAAAAATGTCGCTTAACCATGTTTTTCCGTAGTAGGGCAGTTTAGTAGAAAATTAATTTTTTTGGTTGAAAATAAAAACAATTTGGTTGAAAGTTAAACACTTGTATTAAAAATGTATCTTTTTGGTTGAAAATTCTTCTATTCCAGTTCAAGATTCATCATATTTTAATTAAAATTCATCTATTTGGTTTCAAATTAAACGCCCATTGTGCACACTATCAGAGCGAACCAGTCTGGCCCCAAAAAGAAACCCCAGGGTGTCCCAGACTCAAGTGTTCGGAGTTATATGGCTGTATAGACATTAAAAAAATAAATCGAAAATTCCTTTTCCAAAAATCAGTTGAAGTTTTAGTTTTTGAGTTATTAAATATTTAAGCTGGACTAGCCAAGAGCGCGGTATAAACAGTCGTGCGTAAGTGAGAGCGATTTCAAAGCAGTGTTATATTGAAGCGAGCGTTGAGGTGGGGTTAGCGAGGGGAGAACAGCCGTCACTACACTACATTGGACTCCCGCTCACTTAAGCACGACTATTTATAGCGCGCTCCTGATTGGTCCAGCTTAAATATTTAATAACTCAAAAACTAAAACTTCAACTGATTTTTGGAAAAGGTATTTTCGATTTATTTTTTTTAAGTTTATGCAGTCATATAAGTCCGGCGACTTGAGTCTGGGACACCCTGTAGATAGAGGGCAGTAGAGAGATAAAATGTCGGCTGCGGTCTGCTGCTATTTACATAGGTAAATTTATTGTAAACTGCATCCCTTTAAAAATAAATATGGATCGGGATAATTCTGATGAAAAAAACGTCGTGCAAATAATAAATTACGCGTACGGGTTAAAAATATCGAGCGATTCATGTAGAATCTAGCGCCCATATTTCATTTATATAAATTAAAATAATTCTTACACTATAACCACATATAGTAAATGAATTATTTACGAATTACTTATCCATTATATTTTTTTGGAAAATGTTAAAGTACATTAATTTGTTGAAAAAATATTTTTTTCTTTCATCCTTAAAAAGGACTTTTGTCTATGAAATTTTTTTCATAAACTAAAATTTTTCTTCTAACATTATAGTATGTTTAGAATATATTTAACATATTATATTTTTCTTATACTTAAAATTAATATAATTAAAATGTTTTCGACATAGATATGAGCTCTAAATTAAAATCAAAGATGTCTAAAGGTAAGCAAGAGATCAGCAGACTACAGCAACATTTTCAAATAAAACAAAAATAAATAGACTTTTTTTTTAAACTTAGCATTTTGTAATTTTGAAATCCCGCCTATATTGCTCAACGTGTGCAACTTCGCGAGCCGCAAAGCCACATACGGGCCCCGCCGCCTGTACCAAAGCATTCGCGCACGCCATGTTTTATTGAGGTCAAGTCCGCTCAAGCTTCCCTAAAAACAGGTTATTTTTACAAAAAACTTTAGTTTTTTTTTGTAAAAATAAACAGAATAAGTGATCGTCTTGTGCTGTTTCTCATTCTCAGTTCAACATTTGTACTAAGTCGAATTTACTGAAGAAAAAATCACGTCAGATGCTTTTATGACTGCGCTGACTGTTGGAAGAGATTGGGATGGAGGTCAAAAGGAGCAATAGTATGCTAAACGTTCTTATATCATAAAGAAGCGTCGAATTAAAAAAATACCAGTAACCCAGACAGTAGCCCAGTTGGACAGTGATTGGGCTATTCAGTTGGGGTCCAACTATTAATAATTGGGCAATCTGGTTAGGGCCCAGTCTGGCCCCAACCAAGTTTTCCACATGGGTTTGAATAATCTAGATACACTATTTGAGTAAAATAATGTGCTCTTTCATAGTTTGCAATAAAAAATTGATTTTTTAAACAATTTCTATTAAAAAATGGACTTGAGATTTTTTAATAGTCGCGAAAAGTAAAAAATACAAGGCAAAGAGAACACAGAGTCACTTGCGGACGATGCTTTGTCACCGGCTGTTTCGAACTTACCCGAACGATCGTCGCTAGTGTATAGTCGAATCTAGCCGGGACTTATTGGACTTGGATTTCCGATCAGAGTTCGAGCTATTTTACAAGTACTTAGAAGCCAAAAGCATGCGTAAGGGCAAGTGATTTTTTTCGTTTATAAATTCGCTCCGCACTTAGTCACTTTTACAAGGCAAAGAAGACACAAAGTAAGGTAAATGTGCCAGTCTTCGTCAATGCATGGGTTGTCGGCAGATGGTGCAGTATTTTACATATAGTTACATATAGCTGTTGTGTTCTTCGTTCTCAGCAAAAATGTAATTTTTTATGTTGGTGGACATCGTAGCATCGAATTCAAATGGTTTTGTGATGAGAAAAGTAAGTGACTTCAAGGGGAAAAAAACATTTTTTGCGGCCGGTCTTGCAGAGTGCTACAATCGAGTAAAATTCTTAAGTTTTAGGTTACAGTACCAGTCAGCCGGAAAAGTCTCGTAGACGGTGAAAGACACAAAAGATTACGGTAAGCCTATCTTTATTATATAAATAAATGTTTTTATCACATGTAGAGGTACTGAATTTTTACAGGTATAATAAAGCAGTATTTTTTAATTAAATACTGTTAGTGCCATACATCCGTAAGTTGGAAAACGTATTGAGAATACATTAATGTTGACTTGGTTCAGTATTCGGCACCCAAAATACTATTCCTAAACAAAGAAGTTTTATAAAATTGTTGATGCCGATTACTACAGCATTCTATAGATTCTATAAGGTACTGCAGTCCTCGGCGTCAAACCAAATTTACTAAATGCTGTGTTGAAAATCCATGTGTCTAGGCTTTTGTCATTCTTTTTATGAACATGAATTATTTTTGACTAAAATTATGAATATTTACAATGAAATTAAAACAGAGATTTTTTTTTAAAAATTGTAATTTTCGCAATATTTTCAATCTATTATTTATTTTATAAGAATCAAATTAATAATAGATTGAGTGATATATTATAGAAAGTATTCCGATGACCAACTGCTGGCAGCCTTGCAAAGTATAAAAGATGGTACTAATACTACTGTGTTTATAAAAGTGTGCTCCGAAAGTACCTATAGTTAATAAACTTTTATTAGTAAATAATCCTCCCTTAATTTGTATATCCTGCAATCATTCTTAAAATTAACCAAAGAAATAGTTTTAAGGGGTCTACCCACTTAAGACGCCCAAAAATAAGGCTATTTTCAAGAATTTTTTTCATAATTTTAAATTAAAGATATTGGTACATAAGATGTTACATTCGAAAAATGCATTCTAGAAATACATGAAAAAATTTTTTTAAATTCATTTTAGTATATATTGGTGAATAAAAATTATGGTTGAAAGAAGATAAAAAAAGGAGGGTGTGCGCTGTTGATGTTTTCTCTGGGACGGACGGTCTGATATAAAAAAATGAAACGGTTTTAGATTCAGTAGATAAATGTCTATAGCGCATATCATACGATTTTTGATTTTTTTCAAAATTAACAAAATGGCGGACATATTTCGAAAAGTAAGAAAAAAACACGTATTTTTTCACCTTTTCTTGCAAACAAAAAATAGTTAAAATCAAAATTTAAAAAATCGTATGATATGCGCTATAGTTATACTCATAAAGAATATGTGGTAAAATTTTGGTAAGGATCGGTTAAGTAGTTTCAGAGATTTTATCAACAAGCCGTCCAAAAACATTGTTTCGATTAAAACGCGTTTACCAGCTACGTCGCCATATTGAAAAAATGAACAGCTAGGAGCTGTGTTGAATGCTAACCAAGATGGCCGCGCAGTTGGTATTCGCGAGTTGGACAAAAATGGGACGTTTTTCGGCTAGACCATGAGTGGTTTAGATCATGGTTCATAGCATCATAGCAGCTGCTCAAGTACCGCTCCTACCGGTGCGGATTAGCGCGCTCAGGTAGCTACGTAAACACCGCCTAAAAGTACACTTAGACTGCTCCGATCTTTATGAAATTTTAGTATGATATTTTCAGATATATATACTTTCGAAAAATGCAATTAAAAAAAATCGATTTTTTGAAAATTCTAAAGTGGGTAGACCCCTTATTATTCTTAAACGCTATTGCCGACGACTCACACATTGAAGTGCCCATAACTGAAGCAGCCAGGTTTCTCACTTGCCGATAACCCATGCATTCTCGTATTTATAACTTTAAAATTATTTCAATACTCATTCTAATGGGATATGTATGTAAAATGGATACCCATTTCTTAGGTTTTAAATATGTTTACTATAGTTTTTCGAGCGACTTGCATGTTGGTGGCGGAAGTGAGAACGTGTTTAGTGACAGGTGGAGAGAGAATTTCACGGAATTTGTGTGGAAGGTGTGAGTGGAGTGTGAGGGTGGAAGCTGAGGAGGTGAGTAGAGTTGTGTGGGGTGAATTGGGGAGATAAAAAGTGAGTTTCAGCGTCGGTGGGAGGTGGTATCTAGCTGGATAGGGAAAGTGAGGATGGTTGGCAAGTAATCGAGGGAGTTCGTGGTCAGGAGTCCTGGGCTTTCGAGGGTTCAAGGGTGGTTCTCGAAAAGCTAAGGGATGCTAAGGGAGAGAAAGGGGTGTCTGCAGGGACTGAGGAATTGAAAAAAAGGGGGAAAACAAAGGAAAATTTGGCGGCGAAAGACGCCAACATTTTGCAGAGACATCTGTCGGTTGCGGCAGGTACTGCATGGATAGGTCCCAGTTATCGGCGGTGGAGCGGGAGGTGGGCAGCGAGAGTACTGGCAGTGATGGTAGTGAAACCGACGGGGAGGGAATTTTCCACAAGCCACGACGGCCAACAACGCGTCGCCCAGTGTCGAGCGGTGCGTCGGGGAGAGGAAGAAATCGGGACGGTGGCAACCACGGGGGTGAAAATAGTGAAACGGATTCGGAAACACGAATCAGACAAGTAGCGCCATGAACTTGCGGTGGTAGCCTGGCATATTAGTTCCCCCCTTACCCGCCGTTCCCCGTGCACATATTTTTCAGAGGTTATGTTGCAATTTTTTCATCACGTACAAATGCGGTTTACATATTCAACAGAGAGGCAGTTTAATAAACGAAAATAATTCAAGATTGCGCTAGCTGAAATACATTTATCAGCTTTTTCATAAGCACTTTAAAACCTTTCAAAGATAGAGTATGACGTAAATTAAAAATCGCTCTCATCAGTCTAGTCCACAAACAATTGATTGTATAAACCAATTTTCGATTATTCTCTACGATGTTGCCTTTTCTTTTAATTGATATTTGCACCAAAAATATCACATTTCATTGTAAAAATGACATTAAAACATTAAAATCATGACAAAATCATAAAAACGCCAGAATAAACAACTCAGCGACCAGCGGACAGCGCCATTTTCAGACCAGAGCCATTTTATTGCTTGGCAAAATTTTTGTGTTACCGGAAGTCCCATTGAGAGGTTCACCCCCATGGTGGCAACGAAGGAAGCGAGAAGGTAATGGAGAGAGCGTCAAGCGCAAGTGACGGGGAGGATCTCTTGAAAAGGAAGAGATACAGCCAAGAGAGTCCGGAGAAAAGCGAGGTCGAGAGCCGGTTTGAAAAAAGCGGGATAACACCCAGGTCACCCCCCCCCCCAAAAAAAATGAAGGGGATGTTGGAAAAGGAGGCTCTCGGGATGTTGTTAGGCGAGATCAGGGGGCTGAGGTTGGACGTAAGGGGGACCAAGGAGCAGATGGAAGATATGAGGGAGGACTTGCGAATCAGAGATGAGAAATGGGAAAAGGAGGTGAAAGAGCTGAGAGAGAGAGAGTAGATGGGTTAGAGAGGGAAAGAAAAGAAAAAGAAGCTAAAATAAAACAGATGGAAGAGGAGATTAGGGCGTGGAAAGAAAGGACGGAAAAAAAGCTTGAGAAGGTGGAGGGTAGGACGGAAATGGAAATAGGAGTCGGGGGTAGCGGGGGCGAGATTAA